>CM039087.1:33702015-33715753 GCA_022113865.1 Chimonanthus praecox | reverse complement strand
AAACGAACTAGAAGAGAGGGAGAGAGAGATGGGAATTTCTTGGATACTCTATGTAAGAATCGGCCAAGAAAGGTAACATTTTCCTTTTGTAGTTTCAGTCCCATCTCCCATTCATCCTCCCTATTTAATTTTGCCAAAACCGATGGGGTATTGGGTGTCAACCAAGACACCCCTTCACCAAACGGTGCAACCTTTTATGTTTAAACACATGCATCTCATGGGATGCATGGTACCGCCCAAGCTTGGTGTCCCTTGTCTTTGCCAAGGTACCTCTTCACACTCAACGGCTGAGATGGGTTTGATCAAGTGTTGTGTGAGATTACAACTCATTTCTACGTCCCCTTGACTCACTAGATTCATGGTATTTTTATTCTAAGCCAACTCATCCAACTCATCACATTTAATGCTCCATATTTGAGTCAACTCTTTTCTTAAATCAAACTCACTCCAAATCGATCCAACTCAAGCTGAACTAACTCACACTTGAGTTCAATTGATGGCCCACACAGTCATCCATGGTCAACTTGGTCAATCAGACCCATTGGGTCCCCAATCAGCCCCTTGACCCGTTTTGACAACATGACCCATTCATGGGCTGATTTTTGTCATTTTTAATTGGTTTTCACTTGTGTTTTCAAGCCTACCCATTTTTGTTATACCTGATTTCCAATTAGGTCAGCTTGACCCCATTTAATTTGAGCTTACACAATGGTCAAATCATCCATTTTGACCCATTGGGTCCAATTGGGCCCTTTGACCCATTTAGCCATTTTCAACCCAATTGATGTACATAACCCATCCAATCAAACTTGATATTTATAATGTGCTCACATGATCTTAATTTGAGCAATGGGCCCCACCATTTCCTTATTTGACATCACAAAATAATTAATTTACCAAACCAGGGGTATTTTCGTAATTATCCACTTCATTGAGAAAATGGGGTGTTACAATATAACCCTCTTTTTAAAATTTTCGTCCCGAAAATCGAGCGAAGTAGGGTTCTCAAATTAAATTACAGAAATAATTCGAGGTGAGCTGTTCTCATCTCCGATTCCAGTTCCCATGTGGCCTCTTCATCACCATGTCGGTCCCATACCATTTTTGCGAACTGAATCGCTCTATTTCGCAACACCCTTTGTTCGGTCTCCACTATCCTGACCGGCTTCTCGACGTACGTCACGTCGCTTTGTACTTCAATATCCTGGACATTTAAAACATGCGACGGATCCGGATTATATTTCCTTAACATCGACACGTGAAACACATCGTGTAGAGCTGCTAATTGTGATGGGAGTGTTATCTGATAAACCACCTCCCCCACTCTTCTCATGATGGAAAACAGTCCCACAAATCTTGGTGACAGTTTTCCTTTCTTTCCGAACCTCATATGTCCCTTCCGTGGCGAGACCTTTAGAAATACCATGTCTCCCACTTCAAATTCCAGAAATCTTCTTCTTTTGTCAGCATAGCTCTTCTGCCGACTCTGTGCAGTCAATAAGTGTTGACGAATCAACTTAATTTGTGCGGTAGTCTCTGCAACCAGTTCCGGTCCAATCAATGCAGGTTCACCAGCCTCTGTCCAGCATACTTGTGATCTACAAGGCCTACCATACAATGCCTCGTACGGAGCCATCTGAAGGCTTACTTGATAACTATTGTTATACGAAACTCCACCAGTGGTAAGTGATCCTCCCATCCACCTTTGAAATCTAACATGCATGCTCTCAGCATGTCTTCCAAGGTTTGTATCGTCCTTTCTGACTGTCAATCAGTCTGTGGGTGGAAAGCGGTGCTAATCAATAAATTTGTCCCCATGGCTGACTACATGCTTTGCCACACTCTGCCGGTAAACCGGCCATCTCTGTCAGATACTATTGTTCGGGGAATACCATGAAGCCGAATAATTTCCTTGATGTACCGCCGACCCAACGTCTCAGATGAATCCATCATCTTAATAGGAATGAAATGCGCAGACTTGGTCAGTCGGTCTACCACAACCCATATGGCATCATTGCCCTTTGAAGATCTCAGCAATCCGGTCACAAAGTCCATGGAAATGTGCTCCCATTTCCATTCTGGTACTGATAAGGGTTTGAGTAACCCAGGTGACTTTTGATGTTCAGTCTTAACTTGCTGACAAGTTAGACAATGTGCCACGAATTCTGCCACATCCCTTTTTAGTCTGTGCCACCAATAATGCCTTTTCAAATCATGATACATTTTGGTGCTGCCTGGATGAATGGAGAGCTTGGATTGATGTGCCTCAACCAATAGTTCTTTCCTATAACTCTTTGGCACATATACTCTTCCCCGGAATAATAGACATTGTTCTGGTCGTAATTCCCATTCCGGTATGTCTACGCCAGTGGACATCTTGGCCCATATCTCCTCCATTTCCGGATCTGCTCTTTGTTCTTGTTCAATCTTGGTGACTATATTGGACTGTATGATCAAATTATACATACTTCCACGGTTATTGATATAAAGATTGAACTCTCGAATGGTGTGCAACATCTCCCATTCCGTTCTGATCAAGCATGATACTGACGCATGAGATAGGCGGCTGAGGGCATCCGCCACCTTGTTTGTCTTGCCTGGATGGTATCGAAGCTCAAATTCGTAATCCGCCAGATACTCCATCCATCTACGCTGCCTCAGATTGAGCTCCTTTTGATTAAATAAATATTTCAAGCTCTTATGATAAGAAAATACCTCAAATTTTTCACCGTAAAGATAGTGTCTCCAACTTTTGAGTGCGAAGACCACTGCAGCTAGTTCAAGATCATGTGTGGGATAAATACGTTCTTGTATTTTTAACTGTCTTGACCCATATGCCACCACACGGTGATCTTGCATGAGTGAACACCCTAGTCTTTCTCCTGAAGCATCGCATTGTACTTCATAACCTTTGCCCCTTTCCGGCAAAATTAAAACAGGAGCTCTTCTAAGTTTCTCTTTTAGCGTTTCAAATCTCCGGTTACACTGATCTGTCCATTCATACTTGACTCCTTTCTGAGTGAGTCGAGTCAACGGAGACGCTATTTTGGAAAAATCCACGATAAATTTCCGATAATAACCCGCCAATCCCAAGAAACTGCGGATTTCGGTTACATTCTTTGGTGCTTTCCAGTCTTTTACTGCCGCCACCTTAGCCGGATCCACGGCTATTCCTTCCTCAGATATAACATGTCCTAAGAAATTCACTTGAGATAGCCAGAATTCACACTTACTGGCCTTGGCATACAGTTTATTCTGCCTCAAAGTATTCAAAACTATCCGTAGATGTTCTGCATGATCTTCCTGACTCTTGGAATAAATCAGAATATCGTCAATGAATACTATTACAAACTGATCCAAATATGTGCGGAAGATCCTGTTCATTAAGGCCATAAACACAGCCGGCGCATTTGTAAGTCCAATGGCATGACTACGAATTCGAATAGTCCATACAGTGTCCGAAAGGTTGTTTTCTCTATATCTTCCTCCCTAACCCGTATTTGATGATAACCAGACATCAAATCAATCTTTGAAAAATGGCTAGAACCCCTCAATTGATCGAATAAATCATCGATCCTGGGTAGAGGGTATTTGTTCCGAACTGTTAGCTGATTCAGCTTCCGATAATCAACACACATCCGAAGTGAACCGTCCTTCTTCTTCACAAACAGCACTGGTGCTCCCCATGACGATGTCCTGTTCCGGATGCAACCCAGCCTAAGCAGTTCATCGATCTGCTTCTTTAGCTCCGACATCTCTGCTGGTGCCATCCGATAGTGTGGTAACGACACTGGTGCTGTGCCAGGGTACAACTTGATTTCAAAGTTAATCTCCCTCATAGGTGGTAAACCAGGGAGTTCCTTTGGAAACACATCCGTAAATTCTTGTACAATTGCCAGAAGTTCAGTAACTGGAGCTTTATTTATGGTGATATTATTCAATACCACGTGGTTCAACCCTTCCTGTAATCCACTCTGTTTATTTGTACGAACTACGTATTGCTTGCCCTCGGGTGACCAAAATGTCACTCTTCGGTAATAACAATCGATGTTGGCATGGAACTTAGCCAACCAATCCATACCGAATATTATATCATACTTAGAGATGTCCAGTACCAGATAATTAAACTCAAATCTGAGTCCAGCTAATTCAGTGTTAACCGCAGTGCACATAAGTCCCAATGCCGAGTCTCCGACAGGGGACACAAGTGTGAGTGTTTTGGCTAATCTTTGAACTAGAGTACCAGTAGCAGTCATAAATGATGCAGCTATGAAGGAATGTGACGCTCCTGAATCAAATAGTGCATATGCATAAGAACTACTCACTACTGCCATACCTTGTATAACTGAGTGATTCTCATCCTCTGGTGGTACTAAAGAAAACACACTCGTCCAACTCCAGAAGGGTTAGGCCCTCGACCTCCCCGACTTTGCATTCTGCCTCCTCTGGAGTTTACCGGTCTAGCTGGCGGACGGAATGATCCTCTGGAGTATGGCAGCCTGTTGAGTTTTGGGCAGTCCCTTTTGAAGTGACCTGGTTGATCACAGTGGAAACAGTTACTCATTCCTCTAGATGCCTGAATAAGTGATACAGACTGAGTTGGCTGGTTGGGGCGAAAGCCCCCAGTAGATCCAACAGATGGCGAGGGTCTGCTGAAGTTCGATCGGAACTTCTTGTTGGGTTGATGAGTACCCCTCCCACCCGAAGCGCGACGGTTGTCAACTGGTACAAACTCCACCAGTTCCTGCTCCACAATGGTAGCTCTGCTGACTACCTCCGCCAGCGTGGCTACTTTGAACACAGTTACTTTAGCCCTAATGTTTGGCCGTAAACCACGCTCGAACTTTCGAGCCCTCCGATATTCCGTGTCCACAACATAAAATGCATAAATTGACAGGCTGAGAAATTCTTGGTGATACTCAGCCACCGTCATCGAGCCTTGCACTAATGTCATAAAGGCCTGAGTCTGACGTTCTCTCTCTTCCTCTGGAAAGTAACGCTCTAAGAATGTCGCTGAGAATTACTCCCAGGTCATAGCAATTCTTTCTCCTTCTAGCACAAGTGCCCGTTGTTTCTCCATTGTTTTCCACCATTTGGCAGAATCATCTATCAACTGTGAAGTGGCCAATAGAATTTTGTGAGCATGACTCTTGATATTCAACAAAGTCAGTATGTGGGAAATCTTTTCCAACCAGTTCTCAGCTCCGACAGACCCTTCTCTGCCCTTGAAGTAAGGTGGGCGCTGTTGTTGAAAATCTCTGACCATGTTCCGGTCATTATTTTCACTCGTGCTTCCCCCTCCATTCATATGTTGTTGGAGGACAGATGTAACCACAGCTTGCACCAAACTGTGTAATTCCGGAGGTACGTAGGGTACCGTCACACTGTTGTTCCCTTCTTCCTCTCGTCGATATGACGAGTCATTTTCCTCCTCCTCGTTCTCTCTATACATAGGGTCGCTGTCCTCCTCTTCCATTCGAGAATGGCGCGACTCTTCCTCATTGAGCGATCGTTCATGAACTGATCTCTCTTCGTCATGAACGGACCGCTCTCTGTCATGTACTGAGGGCACCTTCTCATGTACCACCTTCTAGTGTTGAGATACCACCTTCCCTTGTGGTGTGATTATGAACACCTCATCTTTCTTTTTACCGTCCTGACGGATCTTCATTTTTGAAGTCCCTTCAACTAATCCGATTTGTAAAACTTTTTCTTTTCCCTTCGGATCCGTTACAACCTTTTTCTGTGGCGCCATTTCTTCCTAATTCGTAGAAACATCATAGACTTAGTTTCCATCAACAGTATGCATTAAATGCCATAAATCCTCATAAAATCATAAAATCGCATACTTAATATAAATTCATAATTCATATTTGTACAAGGGTGGGTAGGGTTAAGCAAAACCCTATAAAGAACAAAAAACACCCTTACAAACTAACCCTCTTTTTAATACCCCTACATATTACTCCCTAGCCTAATCTTCCATAGAAGATTCTGCATCATCAGCGAACTTGAAACGGTTATCAGGACATGTCATCGCTGTGTGCCCCAATACTTCACATGTCGTGCAGGGTATTAACCCAGGTCCTCCAATATATGGACAATTAGTCCTCGCCTCTCCATGCCCATGCAGTCCACAAACCGGGCAAACAACGCCTAGAGGATGAGGACAATACCTACAGTTGTGGTCGTCCTGATTGCACAATTCACATGTATCGTAGGGATCTACCTCCCCCACCGATTCCAGGAACGTCTTCCATAGGATCCTCATGAAAGAATCCTAGATCCTCCTCTATTTCCTCGAAAGGTTCCATTAACCAAGGAATATCTTCCATAAGATACTCCAGTAATGGTGCTAGATTCACCTCCTCCATTGGTGCTAAGTTCAATTCTTCCAATGGTGCTAGATTCCATTCCTCCTCCTCGGGAGGCCCCTCCTGAAGGTTCACATTAGCTTCCACGTTGGTGTTGTTAGAAGCAGACACCAAGTCTATGGGATTGCTAGGAGTTCCGCTGTACCACTCTGAGTACTCCACATTACTCGACATATCTGTATCATATCAATAGAACACAAGAATATTCAACAACAATTCTAAATAAACCACTCTTGGTTTTTAGGGGAATCTGATCATGCATAATATCATGCACTTTGTTTGGGAAGATTACCAAATCATCACTCTTTGTGTTCTTTTGTTTCTGGGGAAATCTTTAAATTCCTGTTGTTTGTTTTTCAGTGTGTGAGTTTCAAGGGAGTGCATCTTACTTTGCTATGTTTGATATATCCAGTTATGATGATTGTACTTTACTTTGCTATCTTTCATTGTCGTTCTCAGATTGATTATTCAATCTGAGTCACTCGAAGTAAATTAATCTAGCCCCCAGTTAGCGGACTCCGAAGAGTAGGTTAGTTGGGATTCTTATCCGTTAGTGAGACATGAAACCGTCTTAATCTTACTTCGATGATTCAACTTCCCGTTTCGCTCTAATACCAACTGTAACGTCCCGCCCTTTTCACCCTTCCGAAAATCAGAGTCTGAAAATTTGTTTTGAAAGAAACACAGAGTGAACAAGAGCAGGGGGCGTCACGACGCGAGTTAAGTTCAGACTGCTCAAGTCTGAACCTTAACTGGCCACCCATGTGTACATGGATTAGACCATGATAATAAATCACACATGGAACTAACAACAACATGCGGAATAAGCTAGACTAACTGCGGAAATAATATGAAAAGATAGCAAGTAACAGTCTCAATTGATAATTAAGATAAAACAACCATCCAAAGTTAATAGCCTAATCAAACCATAGCAAAGTAATAACTTATTACATGTCCATCAAAGTGTAATTCAAATGACAGTAAATAAGAAATCATGTTCATCATGCAAGCACTTAGGCTTGGCTCCCCTCCCGGTCATCGACCTTCTCTTTTCCCTTCCTCGTTCCTGTGTTATCTTCTAAGGATAGAATTAGGGCGTTAGATCAACGCGCCCAGTAGGTTCCAGATCAGGGCTACCACATGGTTAGCATATAAAAACGTGCACATATATCATAATATCTGATTATCAAAAACATATAAAAACATGCTATTTATGTATGCAAATGTAATGAGTCCCACCCCATCACACATACAGATAGCCTTTACTTGTCGTGTCTCACATCAACCTGTAACTTTCTCCTGGCGTGACTTTCATCGCCGAAGGAGGCCCCACAGTTGCATCTCGGACATTCCGATGGAGTGCGGGCTCCGGTGTTTCATAATCATCTGTCAATTCTCCTGGGGTGACTTTCACCGCCGAAGGAGGCCCCACAGTTGCATCTCGGATATTCCGACGGAGTGTGGGCTCCGATTTCTACAATCATCATCCCATGCCATGCATGAGATGTCTATGCATTGTATGTCATTTGTAAGTACTTAACTCATCATTCAAAACCACATTTGTAACATAAATCAAATACAACATATCTCATAAGAACATCATAAAACCAAATCATAAATAGTGGTTACAAGTAGGTAGGAAACCTACTAAAGATTAGCTTCGGTGTTTGTTCTTTTTCACTGGATCACGACTTGTACGCCGTTCAACTTCCTCTTCCTTGTTTATACAACGACAAGTTAATATCATAACCATTGGATTTCTTATCAAGTCCAAATTCCATATTCCATCTTAAGGGGTTCGGCCATACCCATGGCCGAACCTGATTAACTTAGAATTTAACCTCCCTTTTTATTTGATCTCTCTTTTATTTAATCCTTATTAAACATCATATACTACAAAAATACCTTGGTAGGGTTCGGCCATACTACATGGCCGAATCATACCACTTTGGTTCGAGTCCATACATCCAACCCTATGATCATTCCATCATTGATCATTCCAACCTTTAGTTTAACCATATCTAAACCAACTTAGTGGGGTTCGGCCATACAACTTGGCCGAACCTCACCTTTTTAATTTGGGTTCTTCATTCATCACCTTTAATCCCATTTATTACTTAACCCAATTCTATCAAATAATCATTGATGGGGTTCGGCTATGCCACATGGCCGAACCACATCCTATAGATTTTCATCCCATAATCCATCATCATCAATGGTTGATTATGTTCTTACACATAGTCCATTTATCCCAAAAATAGCCCCACGGGTTCGGCCATGCACATGGCCGAACCCAATGGTTCTCTTGATTTATTTTGTCCATCATCTACCCATGATTTGAATAAATAACTTAACCCTAATATTGACATGGTTCAGCCTTATATTGTCCAACCAATAACAGCAAGTTAAACTTCATCAAATCACATCAAACACCATATTTTATATGGTTTTAAACTCACCAAAATCATCAAATACTATCATGGGGTTCGGCCATCCAAAGTGGCCGAACCCTATGTCCATGTTTTGGTCCTCTTAAGCATGTTTTAAATCTCATTTAGACAAGTAATAATCAGCATAACATCACTGCATTTTTTACCTCTTAAAACATCCACATTAGTTCATCAACTTGTCCAAAAGACCATAATACTTCATGGGATTCGGCCATCCAAGATGGCCGATCCCAATGGTCCATTTCATCAATTTTAATCCACTGTTTAGACCCATGATAACTTCAGTCCTTATGTCATTCAAATCCATGTTTTTAACCCTCTTTGAAAACATGCATTTGAATCTTAAAGAAACCTCAAAAATAGTCCATAAAAACTCCATGGTTTCTATGTTTCAAAACATCAAACCAACCTATCTTTTACATGGAGTTCGGCCCTCCAATGGTCATTTTTAGCATTTTAAAACTTCTATTAATCAAGGTTAAAACCTTGGTGTATTCGGCCATAACCATGGCCCCATACACACACTTTTTTTCTTACAACTTATTTGGCTTACACACTTAAGAAATCTTACCAAATTTTCCAAACTTTCTTCTTGCCTATGATCCTTGGTTTCTCCCTTTTATTTCTTCCTTCTTTCCTTAATTCTTTGCTGGTTTATGCTTGAATAGCTGATGCCAAAACCTCTGCTGTTCAGCCAAGAAAATGAACTAGAAGAGAGGGAAAGAGAGATGGGAATTTCTTGGATACTCTATGTAAGAATCGGCCAAGAAAGGTAACATTTTCCTTTTGTAGTTTCAGCCCCATCTCCCATTCATCCTCCCTATTTAATTTTGCCAAAACCGATGGGGTATTGGGTGTCAACCAAGACACCCCTTCACCAAACGGTGCAACCTTTCATATTTAAACACATGCATCTCATGGGATGCATGGTACCCCCCCAAGCTTGGTGTCCCTTGGCTTTGCCAAGGCACCTCTTGACACTCAACGGCTGAGATGGGTTTGATCAAGTGTTGTGTGAGATTAGAACTCATTTTTACCTCGCCTTGACTCACTAGATTCATGGTATTTTTACTCTAACCCAACTCATCCAACTCATCACATTTAATGCTCCATATTTGAGTCAACTCTTTTCTTAAATCAAACTCACTCCAAATTAGTCCAACTCAAGCTGAACTAACTCACACTTGAGTTCAATTGATGGCCCACACGGTCATCCGTGGTCAACTTGGTCAACCCGACCCATTGGGTCCCCAATCAGCCCCTTGACCCTTTTTGACAACATGACCCATTCATGGGCTGATTTTTGCCATTTTTAATTGGTTTTCACTTGTGTTTCAAGCCTACCATTTTTGCTATACTTGATTTCCAATTAGTTCAGCTTGAACCCATTTAATTTGAGCTTACACAATGGTCAAATCATCCATTTTGACCCATTGGGTCCAATTGGGCCCTTTGACCCATTTAGCAATTTTCAACCCAATTGATGTACATAACCCATCCAATCAAACTTGATATTTATAATGTGCTCATATGATCTTAATTGAGCAATGGGCCCCACCATTTCCTATTTGACATCACAAAATAATTAATTTACCAAACCAGGGGTATTTTCGTAATTATCCACTTCTTTGAGAAAATGGGGTGTTACATGTTAGCCCTAATTGGAGTACCTACTGGGCGCGTTGTTCTAACGTCCTACTTCAACCCTAGTGGATGATACAGGAAACGAGGGGAATGATGAACTCGAAACGGACCAGGCATAGGAGCTTGGATGATTTAGTTTATATTTTGTTTAAGATACTCATGGGCTTGTATTTTGAGTATCTAGAATTCGGATGTAATAACTTATATGAATTTTCTATGGTTGGATGTTTTATTGGATAATTAATTATGAATAAAGACTTGACGTACTTTGCTATTTGAATGGAATAGAACTTGGTTCTATTATGATTCCGCATGTTTATGATTCCGCAGTTATGATGTTATTCCGCATGTTGATATTGTATGTGTGAACCGTTTTCATGGATTTAGTCCATGCACACATAGGGTTGGCCAGTTAAGGTCGGACTTAGAAGTTCGAATTTAACTCGCGTCGTGACGTCCCGCTCTCTATCACTCTACTTTGTTATAAAAAAAAATAGACTCTGATTTACGGGAAGAAGCGAGTGAAAAGGGCAGGGCGTTACAGAACCCATGAACCCATGGTCCTTTAGTTTCATCCCTTTGGCCATCACTTCTTTCCTTAGGTAATCACCCATACCTCAATTGTTTAACATTGTTAATAACTTAATTCCATAAAATGACCTCATGGGGTTCGGCCATACACCATGGCCGAACCCATGATCTTTCATTTTAGCCTATAATTACAACTTTGCCATCCTTTCCATGATCTAACTATATGAATATAATTCCGTAATTCTTTTTGGGGTTCGGCCATACCCCTTGGCCGAACCCATGGTCTAAGGTTCTTTACCAACAACCTTCCGTTTAAACCCTTTTAAAACATACATAATATTCTATGGTTTTCATGATCTATTTGCATCTAAAACTATCAACCATACATCCATTTAGAATCTTTCTAAAAAAAATCATAAATAACCTTTCCCATGGGGTTCGGCCATACAACATGGTCAAACCCTATGCTTCATCTTTTTCTCCCATAAATCAAATAACCAATGTCTTTTCATGGGGTTCGGCCATACATATGGTTGAACCCTATGGTTCATCCTTCCATTAAACCTCAACATTCATCCCTTAATCTTCTTCCATTGGGTTCGGCCATACACCATGGCCGAACCCTATGGTTCCTTATTTAAAACAAAATTATCAAAATACTTACCGATTCCGCGACTCCTCCGGTTTTCCTTCGCTCCTACTTTTTCTTCCGATCCTTTCCTTCCTTGGCCTTTTCCTCATTCTTCTTGATCTTTAGCCGAGACTGATCTTGATGAAACCCCTTGAAGTGATTCAGCTAAGAGATATAGTTTGAGAGAGAGAGGAGATGCTTGGGATAGAAAATACTCCAAGCTCTTGTCTTGAGGGTGGTCGGCCTTGTATGTGTATGCCGAGGACCTCTTCTTCCTCTCTTTTATAAAACTTCCACTCAATCCTATATGGCTGAAATAGCACATAACGATTTCAGCCGTGTGGGAAGATTGCAATTGCTATTCCGGTTTAGTCCAAAAACTATAATCTCATGTGTTTAATCTTCAGCACCTTCTTTATTTAACAATCCCTTTGTTTCACTCTTAACCAAGGAAAAGACCCCTTTTAAAAAGATTCTAGCGCATAATCATGGATGTGCATATCTCATACACGGCCATGCACAATATCCCATTCCTAAAATCTTTCCACCAATACCTTCCATCCATTGACACCTTATCCTCATACACCTCAGACGTATATCCTTACCTTGCTTCCATTCCAAGTCTCTACAACCATATACAATCTTCCAAATTCCCTCTATGCGCATGCCACTTAATCTAGATCCTTATTTATAGATATATTGCATTACCATTTTAATTCAACCCTATTTAATTAGGCTTGAGCTGACTTGGTGGTCAACCAAGTTAACCACGACCCATTGGGTCCCAATTGGGCATTATGGCCCAAATAACAACATTGACCCAATTAAATGTGCCTTACCCATTTATTTTAAATTGAACCTTATACCATAACCGTTGGCTCATAATTGGGCCAATGTGTAACACCCCACCCTTTTTCACCCGTTTTCCAAAAATCAGAGTCTATTTTTTTTTTTTTTTGAAATAGAAGTGTGAGAGAGGGCGCGGACGCTACGACGCGAGTTAAGTCCGAGCTTCTAAAGCCCGACCCTTAACTGGCCAACCCCACGCGTGCGCAGAGCTAAGTCCACAAGAACGGTTCAGGCGTAGGAAGTAAGCTCGTGGATTATGATTATTGCGGAACATGATAATAGAGTCTATCCTACTGGTTTTTAGATAGAAGGGAAGATACAACATTGAATTACCAAAATGCCCCTATGTTCATATTTATATTACAAAATGTAATCGTCCATAAGTAACGTCCAAACCATCGCAAGAAATTTAAATTTATACAACCCGACAAGCTAAGTTACTTTAAAATTACATCTCCAAAATGTAAACGTAAAATAAACTAAGACCGCGCTTTCCAAGCTCCTAAGCTTGGCCTCCGGTATGTCCACCGCTTCCTGCCTCTCCTGCGTCATCAGCTAGGGTAGAAGTAGGGCGTTAGTCAACGCGCCCAGTAGGACTCCGAGTAGGGCTAGCACATGGATTAGTAATACACATACCGATAAAATAACATATAACAAAATAAGCATGTGATGAATGCTATGCCATGGGTGCCTATGTCATGTGTCCCACCCATCATCCGTATGATCATACAATGTATCGTCCCCATGTTTGCTTCTCGGTCGCCCCGACGGAGTATGGACTCCGGTTATAGCCCTCAGGCTATCCCCATGTCTGATTCTCTGTCGCCCCGACGGAGCATGGACTCCGGTTTCATTATTTTCCCGCCCATGCCATGCATGAGATGTACGTGCATTATGCTATGTAGTATATAGATAAACCATAATTTTGATATACCATACATAGCCATATAATGCATAATATTAAGATATAAACCATATGCTTCATAAACTTATAACTCATCATAAAATAAATCATAATCATAGATCTATCATAGGCCAAATCAAAATAATTTAAAACACCATTACATATCCATCGCTTACAAAAAGGTAGGAATCCTACCGAATACTGTGTCGCGCTCCGTTACGCTTTCCGTTCGATAATCCGGTCGCCGATCGCGTACCGTTTGCGACGTCCGATACCTTATTACATTTACCGAATTAGTCCATACGTCATCCATGATTAAGTCCCTAACTTAGCCCATTATCCATTGGTTTTAGAC
>CM039087.1:33678130-33692393 GCA_022113865.1 Chimonanthus praecox | reverse complement strand
GGTTGCATCCGAACAGGGGGGGTGAGTTGTTGTTGTGAAGGACGGTTCACTACGGATGTGCGTAGACTACCGGAAGCTGAATCAGCTAATAGTCCGGCACAAGTACCCTCTACCCAGGATCGATGATTTATTTGATCAATTGAAGGGTTCCAGCCATTTTTCGAAGATCGATTTGATGTCTGGTTATCACCAAATACGGGTTAGGGAGGAAGATATAGAGAAGACGGCCTTCCGGACGCGGTATGGACTATGCGAGTTTGTAGTCATGCCATTTGGACTTACAAATGCGCCGGTGGTGTTCATGGATTTGATGAACAGAATCTTCCGTCCCTATTTGAATCAATTTGTAATTGTATTCATTGATGATATTCTAATATATTCCAAGAGTCAGGAAGAACATGCAGAGCACTTACGGATAGTCTTGAATACCCTGAGGCAAAATAAGCTATATGCTAAGGCCAGTAAATGTGAATTCTGGCTATCCGAGGTAAATTTCTTGGGGCATGTGATATCTGAGGGAGGTATAGCCGTGGATCCGGCTAAGGTGGCAGCAGTGAAAGATTGGAAAGCGCCCAAGAATGTAACTGAAATTCGTAGTTTCTTGGGATTGGCTGGTTACTATAGAAGATTTATCATGGATTTTTCCAAAATTGCAGCTCCATTGACTCAACTCACTAAGAAAGGAGTCAAGTAAGAGTGGACAGATCTATGCAATCAAAGGTTTGAGGAGCTGAAGACAAGACTTACCACTGCCCCTATTTTGGTTTTGCCGGTAAGTGGCAAGTGTTACGAGGTGTAACGCCCCGCCCTTTTTCACCCATTTTCCGAAAATCAGAGTATATTTTTTTTTGAAATAAAAGAGTGAGAGAGGGCGCGGACGCGAGTTAAGTCCGAGCTTCTAAAGCCCGACCCTTAACTGGCCAACCCCACGCGTGCGCGGAGCTAAGTCTACGAGAACGGTTCACGCGTAAGAAGTAAGCTCGCGGATTACAATTATTGCGGAACATGATAATAGAGTCTATCCTACCGGTTTTTAGATAGAAAAGAAGATACAACATTGAATTTACCAAAATGCCCCTATGTTCATGATTATATCACAAAATGTATCGTCCATAAGTAACGTCCAAACCATCGCTAGAAATGTAAATTTATACAACCCGAAAAGCTAAGTTACTTTAAAATTACATCTCCAAAATGTAAACATAATATAAACTAGGACTGCGCTTTCCAAACTCCTAAGCTTGGCCTCCGGTATGTCCACCGCTTCCTGCCTCTCCTGCGTCATCAGCTAGGGTAGTAGTAGGGCGTTAGTCAACGCGCCCAGTAGGACTCCGAGTAGGGCTAGCACCTGGATTAGTGATACACACATATCGATAACATAAAATACAAAAATACGTATGTGATGATGTTATGTCATGGGTGCTTATGTCATGTGTCCCACCCATTATCCGTATGATCATACAATATCCTGTTTCCCCATGTTTGCTTCTCGGTCGCCCCGACGGAGTATGGACTCCGGTTATAGCCCTCAGGCTATCCCCATGTCTGATTCTCGGTCGCCCCGACGGAGCATGGACTCCGGTTATAGCCCTCAGGCAATCCCCATGTCTGATTCTCGGTCGCCCCGACAGAGCATGGACTCCGGTTTGTTTATTTTTTTCTGCCCATGCCATGCATGAGATGTAGGTGCATTATGCTATGTAGTATATAGATAGACCATATTCGAGATATACCATACATAGTCATATGATGCATAATATTAAAATATAATCCATGATACTATCATGTAATTCGTAATTTAAAACCCATCATAGTGCAAGTCCCATAAATCATAAATTATAATCATAAATCCATAATAAGCCAAGTCAAAATAATTTAAAACACCATCACATATCCATCGCTTACAAAAAGGTAGGAATCCTACCGAATACCGTGTCGCGTTCCGTTACGCTTTCCATTCGATAATCCAGTCGCCGATCGTGTACCGTTTTGCGACGTCCGATACCTTATTACATTTACCGAATTAGTCCATACGTTATCCATGGTTAAGTTCTTAACTAATTATAACCCTAGATCCATTCAATGATCTTTAATTACATTATAAGTTTATCGAAAATCGGCCCTTAACTTAGCCCATTATCCATTGGTTTAATCAGATACATAAAATTCGATTTTGACCATTTCGAATATTCAAATGAGCGAGCCTAAAACGCAGCATCTATACGTTTCTTTTCATCATTCATATTGCATTGAATTTTACTTCTAATCCACATAGGGTTCGGTCATGTACCATGGCCGAACCCATGGTTCTTCAAAGTGGCTAATAATTACCATTTGCCACTCTCTCCTCTATGATTAATCATTCACCCACTTATGTCTATTTTAAGTCTAAATTTCATCCATAACTTAGACCCGTTTATAATTCCATAACATATCCAAAATCAGCCACCTATTGTTTAATTTTTGAAAAACATTTAACTCCATATGTCCTTTCACATTTGGCCCTCAAGGTGGCCCACAAAGGATCATGGGTTCGGCATACACCATGGCCGAACCCATGGTACCCTATCTTCATTTTCTTGGGTCCATCTTACTCCCTTTAATCCAATCTCTAATGAATTTAAATTATCCATTCAAGTCCCCATTTTCATCCCATTTAAAACCTCACATATCATTTTTATAAATCCATTAAAATCTAGTATTCCTCTACACCATTTTCCATTTTTTTTAAAGCCACTAATCACCACTCTAGGGTTCACCTTTATGGATGCCATTTTCAAAGACTCATGTTTTGTCCCAAAAATAATCCATTTTAAAATCACTAAATCATCACTTTCTAGACTCAATAAGTCCATTTAAATTTATCATCTCTCTCCAAAATTTCCCATTCTTTTTACCTTCATCAAAATCATTAAATCACACCATAGGGTTCGGCCATACCCATGGCCGAACCCATTGCTCATGGTTCATTCCAATCTATGCCTTTTCAAGGCCATGAAAAACCATTCATATCTTCATGAAACTTCCTCATTTTAAAATCCTCTTTATAATCACTAGCATTCATCCATTTTTTTTAAAAAAAAAACATTAACATCTAACATAGTTTTAAACCTTAAAAATCCAAATTAAAATCATCCCTATTTACCATGGCCGAACCCTATGATCCATCCATTCATTAAAATTCCATACTCTCCATGCTTTAATACAACCTTAGAGATCCAAAGATTTTAGATCATCCCCATGCCTTCCATTATTTAAAATCATAAATACTAATGTTTTCTCATTAACCATTCTCCAAAATTTTAAACCTTAACATCTTAATAAATTCAGCACCATTTACCATAGCATGGCCGAACCCTAAGGTCCATCCAATTCATCAAAATTTCCATTTTCCTATGCTTAATAAAGACTTAAAAATTCCATTTAGAAATTCCATTCTTCCATTTCTTAATCCATTCCTCCATTTTTATCCATTTCTTATCTTATCTTTTGATGGATCTTAGATCCATGGCCCACCACCTTTTTGGCCACATTTAGTCTAAGAAATGGATTCTATATTCCTAGAAAATAAAATCTTGTTTAGAACATACTTACGATCCGACGACTCCTCCGGTCTTTGTCGCTCCGTCGACTTCCTTGGCCTCCTTTCTTCTTCCTCTCCTTGTTTGATCGGCTAGATGAGCTTGATCAATGGTGGGACATGCTTGGATTGGCTAAGATAGTGTTAGGTTGAGAGAGGGGAAGATAATGAAGATGGTAGCTCTTGATCTTCAAGTGGTGAATCCAAGGTTCCACCTCTTTTTTTCTCTTCTTCTCTTCTTTTTCTTCTAAGTTTTCTTCTAAGTTTTCTTCTAAGTTTTCTTCACTCTTTTCCCTAGTGCATGGGACGTTTTTTGAGAGTGGAGAAGATGGAGATGAGTGAAATGGGTTAGTTGGGGAGGAGATGGAGGTGGGTGGAGTAACCTAGACTCCACATTAATTTTTGCTCACCAACCAACATGGGCTAGCTTGACTTTGGTGGTGGTGGTTGAGACCCAAGCACCAAGCATGGCTCCCATGTCCTCTTTGACTTGCCTATGTTGACCCTTAATTAATTAACCTAATTAATTAAGTTAAGTCCTCACTTAGGTTAATTAATTTCTATCCAATTTAATTCCATCAATTATCTATCTAATAAATCCACCCATGGTTGACCAAGTCAACCATGGTGGACGGCCCCCACATGTACCTACCCCACCCGCCACCTCACTTGATGAGGTGGAGGTGGGCCCCACTTGGCCATGTTATATTAATTCCATTAATTTTAACTTAGGTAATTTTACAATAATTTTAATCAATTTAACTTACCTTAATCTACCTTAGTCATTCTTAAATTTATCCATGGTTGACCAAGTCAACCATGATGGTTGGTCCCACTTTTTCCTTGGTCCACACACCACCTCAATTGGTGAGGTGGAGGTGGGCCCCATTTTGCCATATCACTTAATCTTGATACATCTTAACTTAGATAATTTTATAATTATCTAATCCATTTAATTTATCTTAATTGGATCACCATTGTCCATGACCCAATTATATTCTTGTCTTACCCATTTATCTTAGGGCTTACCTACCTTGGCCCATTGGGTCCCTATGGCTCTTTGACCCAATTTGACTAATCTTGACCCAATTACTTACGTTGCCCGATTAAATGAACCAATTCTAATTCAAGGCTTATTGGGTAACCATTGGGCCCATGGCCCAATTAGATTCCCTCCTTTTCCACTTACCTTAGGGTTTGAACCGATTTTGATCCATTGGACCCCACATGGCTATCGGGCCCACTTTGACCATCATTGACCCGATTAGTCCTCATTGACCCATTTAATGGATTTCATCCAACCCATGGCCCAATTGGGCCATCCTAGGGCCATTGTCCCAAAATTTGGTCCATTTGGCATTTTATTACATCAAACTTCAATTTAAAATGAATAAATGCCAATATATATATTTATCAAAAATTCGGGTTATTACACGAGGTATATTGCGATGCCTCGGGAGAGGGACTGGGCTGTACACTCAGTCAGAGTAATAGTGTGGTGGCGTATGGTTCAAGGCAGTTAAAAATACATGAACGTCTTTACCCCACACATGACTTGGAATTAGCTGCAGTGGTTTTCGCCCTCAAGAGTTGGAGACACTACCTCTACGGCGAGAAATTTGAGGTATTTTCTGTTCATAAGAGCTTAAAATATCTTTTTGATCAGAAGGAGCTCAACTTCAGACAAAGAAGATGGATGGAGTATCTGGCGGATTATGAGTCTGCGCTTAGATATCATCCAGGCAAGGCAAATAGGGTAGCAGATGCCCTCAGCCGTATACCACATGCATCCGTGGCATGTTTGATCCGATCGGAATGGGAAATGCTAAATACCATCCGAGAGTTTAAACTTTACTACAACAACCGTGGGACCATATACAATCTAGTTATACAATCTAACATGGTCACCAGCATTGAACAAGAACAAAGGACAGACCCGGAAGTGGCGGACATATGGGCCAAGATGTCTTCTGGCACCATTGTACAGGAATGGGAATTACGACCGGGACAAGGTCTTTTATTCCGGGGAAGAACGTATGTGCCAAAGAGTTGTAGGAAAGAGCTACTGATTGAGGCACATCAGTCCAAGCTCTCTATCCATCCGGGCAGCACCAAAATGTACCATGATCTAAAGAGGCATTATTGGTGGCATGGACTAAAAAGGGATGTGGTGGAATTCGTGACACATTGTCTAACTTGTCAACAAGTTAAGAGTGAACACCAAAAGCCACCAGGGTTGCTCAAACCTTTAGCAGTGCCAGAATGGAAATGGGAATACATTTCCATGGACTTTGTATTGGGGTTGCCGAGGTCTTCAAAGGGCAATGACGCCATATGGGTCGTAGTCGACCGGCTGACTAAGTCCGCACATTTCATTCCCATTAACATGACAGATTCATCTGAGACGTTGGGTCGGCGGTATATTAAAGAGATCATTCGACTACATGGCATTCCCCGAACGATAGTATCAGATAAAGATGGCCGTTTTACCGGCAGAGTATGGCAAAACATGCAGTCAGCCATGCGGACAGATCTACTGATGAGACCGCATTCCATCCACAGACTGATGGACAGTCTGAAAGGACAATCCAGACTTTGGAAGACATGCTGAGAGCATGTATGTTAGATTTCAAGGGTGGATGGGAGGACCACTTACCACTGGTGGAGTTCTCCTATAATAACAGCTATCAGGCAAGCCTTCAAATGGCTCCTTATGAGGCTTTATATGGTAGACCGTGTAGGTCACCGGTATGTTGGACAGAGGCAGGTGAGTCTGCATTGATCGGACCGGAACTAATCGCAGAAACTACTGCACAAATTAAGTTGATACATCAACACTTGTTGACTGCACAGAGTCGGCAGAAGAGCTATGCTGATAAAAGGAGACGGTTTCTGGAATTTGAAGTGGGAGACTTGGTGTTTCTAAAAGTCTCACCACGGAAGGGACATATGAGGTTTGGTAAGAAAGGAAAACTGTCACCAAGATGTGTGACCGTTTTCCATCATAAGAAGGATGGGGGATGTAGCTTATCAATTAGCACTTCCATCGCAATTAGCAGCTCTACACGATGTGTTCCACGTGTCGATGCTAAGGAAATACAATCCGGATCCGTCCCATGTTTTAAATGTTCAAGATATTGAAGTATAAAGCGACGTGACGTACGTCGAGAAGCCGGTCAGGATAGTGGAGACCGAACAGAGGGTGCGAAACAGAGCGAGTCAGTTCTTGAAAGTGGTATGGGATTGTCATGGTGATGAAGAGGCCACATGGGAACTTGAGTCGAGAGAGAACAGCTCACCCCGAGTTATTTTTGTAATTTAATTTGAGAACCCTACTTCAATCGATTTTCGGGACGAAAATTTAAAAAAGAGGGTTATATTGTAACACCCCAATTTCTCAATGAAGTGGAAAATTACCAAAATGCCCCTGAGTTATTAAATTAATTATTTTCTTATGTTAAGTAAGGAAATAGTGGGGCCCATTGCTCAAATTAAAATCATATGAGCACATTATGAGTGTTAAGCTTGATTGGATGGGTAATTTTCATCATTTGGCTCAAAAATGGCTAAATGGGTCAAAGGGCCCAAATGGGACCCAACGGGTCAAAATGGATGATTTGATCATTTTGTGAATTTAAATTAAATGGGGTTAAGCTTATTTGATCGGAAATCAAGTAGAGAAGAAATGGTAGCCTGACCCATATGCAAAAACCGATTACAAATGACCAAAATACCCATAATTGGGTCATGGATCAAAAATGGGTCAAGAGCTAAAAGTGGACCCAACGGGTCGAGTTGACTATTGTTGACCGTGTGAACCCTCAAGGGAGCTCAAACCCGAGTCAAATCAGTTGAGTGGGACTGAGGTGAGTTGGAATTAAATCAAAAGGTGAGTTAACTCATGTGCATTAAATGAAATGCATTAAATGTGATGAGTTGGGTTGGAATAAAAATACCTTGAGTTGGGTGAGTCAAAATGGAAACTCAAGGGACTGTAAATCAGTGAGTTCAAGTGGGAATTGGAAGAGTTTTGCTCAGCTTTAACCACCCAAAACAAGTCCCACACGTTGGGGACTTGTTTGGGGTGAGTTCCATGATCAATGATAAATGAAATGCATAGTTTGAGGTGAGTTGCTTGGGAATCTGAATGGCTGAATGGGTAGCTGCCAAGGGGTGCCTTGGATGGCACCCAATACCCATTGGTTTGTGCATGAATTGATGAGGGAGCGGAGGAGTTTTGGTGGCTGAATTACAAAAACAATGAGCACCCATGTGTGGCCGATTGTATCATTGTGAAAGCCTTACAATTCCATCTCTTTCTCCCTCTCCAATTGGTGTTCTTGGCTGGAACAGAAGAGGCTTTTGGTACCAAATATCCAAGCATATAACCAGCAAGGAGTTAAGGAAGCAAGGATTAAAAGACAAGGATCAAAGGCATAAGAAAAGCTTGGAAAGTGGTAAGTTTTTCCATTTATTTATGTTTAATAAAATGGAAAAAATAAGACATGATTCGGCCATGTGATGGTCAAATCTATCAAGGGTTAAAGTAGGATTCTTTTATGCCCAATTAGATGGAAAACATGGACATAGGGTTCGGCCATTTTGGATGGCCGAACCCCATGAAATATTATGGTTAAACTTGATGGTTTTGTAAGATTTAAACCATGCAAGTATAGGACTGATTTTAGAGGTTTAAGATACATACTTTGGAAAGATTGAAAGCATGAATTTGAATGTCATAATTTGGCCATGCTATGGCCGAATTTGACAAGGGTCTAAACCATGTAAGAGATGGCTTGGTTTTCATGTTTTGGAAATGAAAACCATGGATTTTGTGGACTGTTTTTGATAGTTTTGGAAATTAAAACCCTATGAAAATGGGCAAATTTTTGGAGGTTTGTTGAAAGTTAAAACCTGATTTAATATACTGTTATTACATTATTATCTGAGGTTTAAAAATAGTAAACCTAACCATTGGGTTCGGCCACCATGGAGGGCCGAATCCCATGTAAAAGGATGTTCGTGTTCATGTTGGAAAAACATGTAAACCATAGACTTTTTATGGACTGTTTTCGATGGTTTATTTGAAAGTTAAAACCTGGTTTAATATATTGTTATTACATTATTATCTAAGGTTTAAAAACAGTAAACCTAACCATTGGGTTCGGCCACCATGGAGGGCCGAACCCCATGTAAAAGGATGTTGGTTTTCATGTTGGAAAAACATGTAAACCATAGACTTTTTATGGACTGTTTTGGATGGTTTGTTTGAAAGTTAAAACCTGATTTTAATATACTGTTATTACATTATTATCTGAAGTTTAAAAATAGTAAACATAGCCATTGGGTTCGGCCAACATGGAGGGCCGAACACCATGTAAAAGAGGGTTGGTTTTCATGATTGGAAAACATGGAAACCATAGACCTTTGTGGACTATTTTTGGGAGATTTTTATGTGATAATGTTACTGATTTTGGGTTGGCCATGGGATGGCTAAACCATGGGCTTAATATGGCTAAGGGGTAGAGCCAATTAGTATTTAAACAAAGGACATCATTGAGCAAAGAACCATAAGGGTTCGGTCATGAGTATGGCAGAACCCCATGGACTGTTTTAATGGGCCATTTTATGGATGTATGTGTGATTAAAAATGGAATCATGTTTGCTGTTTTTGTTGTCCAAAACATGACTGAACCATGTTAAGGTTACGGTTAAGGTTGTAGAATTTAATCAAGGTATTGGTGGCAATGGCAAATCTGTGAATACAAGCCAAATGAAGAGATTGATCAAAAGTACTTATAAGATGTTTTAGATCTCATATGTGAATGGACATGTAAATAAGATTATGATTTACTTATTGTTGCATAATAAGGTACCGAAAGTTGAACGACGAACGAGTCGTGACCGGTTAAAGCCTAAGAAAGAACGAACGCTGAAGTGATTCTTCAGTAGGTTTCCTACCTACTTGTAACCATGGTTTTACCCAGTTTTTCTTATGATACTCTTGTTTTAATATATGTGTTTCAAATGATATATTATGCATTAACAAATGGCATACAGGCATTGGCATCTCATGCATAGTCATGGGATAATGAATGAAGTTCTATAGTGATGGCTACGAATGTACATGATGGGGGTTGCTCATTGCATGAACATATTGTATAAAAGAGATGAATGTTGTTGTAATTTACCTTGTCGGTGCAAGGCACGTCAAGTGATGGCTACGATGGTACATGATGGGGGTTGCCCACTACATGTACATATTTTATAGAAGAGATGAAAGTGTGTTGTAATTTACCTTGTCGGTGCAAGACACGTCAAGTGATGGCTATGAAAGTATATGATGGGGGATGCTCATTGCATGTCCATATTTCATAGCATCGTTTTATCTGTTTTTACTGATCATGTATTATGATATGTATATGCATGTTTTATATGCTAACATGTGGTAGCCCTGATTCGGGAACCTACTGGGGGCGTTGATCTAACGTCCTAATTCTATCCTCAGAGGAGATTGCAGGTACAAGCAAAGGGAAAGGAAAGGTCATTGACCGGGAGGGGAGCTGAGCCTAAGTGCTTTAATGATGGATTTGGATTATGTTATATTATTGTCATTTGAATACTTTTGTTGGACATGTAATAATTCGTTACTTGCTATGGTTTGATTAGGTTGATAACATTTGGATGGTTGATCTATGATAAATAATGTTTAGGACTGTTACTTGCTATCTCATTTTTTTATTCCGCAATTAATCTAGATTATTCCGCATGTTGATGTTAGATCCATGTGTGATTCACCATCATGGTCTATTCCATGTACACATGGGTGGCCAGTTAAGGTTCAGACTTGGGTAGTCTGAACTTAACTCGCGTCGTGACGCCGCCCGCTCTCTTTCGATGTTTTATTATTACTTTTAAAAAAAAATTAGACTCTGAAATTCTCGAAAAGGGCGGGGCGTTACATGTATGATTATCAAAAACATATAAAACCATGCTATGTATGTATGCAAATGTAATGAGCCCCACCCCATCACACATACACATAGCCATCACTTGACGTGTCTCATATCAACCTGTTAATTCTCCTGGCGGGACTTTCACCGCCTAAGGAGGCCCCACAGTTGCATCACGGGCATTCCGACAGAGTATGGGCTCTGGTTTCCACAATCATCTGATAATCCTCCTGGCGGGACCCTCATCGCCTCAGGAGACCAATGTGACTCTTATCATCATATTACTCCTCCTGGCGGGACCCTCATCGCCTAAGGAGGACGATAACTCATATTATCATTAATACTCCTCCTGGCGGGACCCTCATCGCCTAAGGAGGTCTCACAGTTGCATCACAGCATATCACCGGAGTGTGGACTCCGGGTTCCACAATCATCATCCCATGCCATGCATGAGATGTCAATGCATTGTATGTCATTTGTAAATACATAACTCATCATTCAAAACCTCATTTGAAACGTAAATCAAATACAACATATCTCATAAAAACATAATAAAACCAAATCATAATTGTGGTTACAAGTAGGTAGGAAACCTACTGAAGATTCACTTCAGCGTCCGTTCTTTCTTAGGCTTTACCCGGTCACGACTTGCACGTCGTTCAACTTCCGTTACCTTGTCTATATAACAATAAGTAAATCATACTATCATTTAAATATTCATTCACATCTAAGACCCAAAAACATCTTGTGGGGTTCGGCCATACCCATGGCCGAACCTCTCCCACTTTAATTTGATCTCTTTATCCATTCATAATTGTATCATGCTTAAACTTTAGAACCACTAATTATTTCCATGAAATGTAATCATAAAACCCATAAACATGGTCATGGTATGGCCGAACCCTATGGCTTTCCCATTTAAACCTTTCCACCATATCTTACCCATAGAAACCCTATGGTTTGGCCATGAAATGGCCAACCCATATCTTATCCAATTGTTCACTTAGAACCCTTTTAAATACCTCATATTGTTCCATAATATTCAAACATGAAATCCCTTTGATTCAACCAAAACAGTCCATATAAAATGGTCCATGGGGTTCCATACACATGGCCGAACCCAATGATTCCCTCCTATAAACTTAACTTAGGTTCTACACCCTTTTACCAAGGTAATTACATGGTTCAGCCATCCATAGGTTGAGCCAAATCAGTAACCATAACTCCAAGTAATTCGCATAAAACAACCCATACAGCAACCCATGGGGTTCGGCCATGCATGGTTCTTTGGATGCAATTTTTCCAACGATCTTACATAATTTATCCACTGTTTTTCAGCCATAAAAACAGCAAGGTTTAACCATCCATTGCCAATCCCATATAGTTAATTAATTCCATTTTACAATCCTTTTAAACATCTATACACTTGGTATAGTTTTTATCCCCAAAAACCATACCATTCACCAATGATTTCCATGGGGTTCGGCCATCCTAAGTGGCCGAACTCCATGCTCTAAATTTCCATCCTTTTCAACCTCATCACCTTACTTTAGATCATTGATAAATTCATCATAACATGGCCTAACAAGTAAATACTTCCACCACCGGTATGGTTTTGCATGGTTTTTAACCTTCCACAAACCATCAAAATGTCAACATCAATTCATGGGGTTCGGCCATCCAAGGTGGCCGAACCCAATGATCCATTTTATCAATTTATACCCAAGGTTTAGACCCATGATACATTCAGCCATTCATGACATCCAAATCCATGTTTTAAACCTTTTTAAAACATGCATTTTAAGTCTAATAGAGACATCTAAAACAGTCCCACAATTGTATGGTTTCTATGTTTCAAAGATCATCAAAACCAACCAATTATTTCCATGGGGTTCGGCCCTCCAAGGTGGCTGAAACCAATGATTCTTTTTTATAATTTTTAAACCTCCATTACCCAAGGTTTAAACCTTGATGCATTCGGCCATACCCATGGCCCAAGACATGTTCCATTTGTTCCATCTTAATAAACAAAATACCCATGGGAATACTTACCAAATTCCAAGATTTTCTTCTTGCCTTTGCTCTTTGCTTACTATCTTTCTTAGCCTCCCTTCCTTTGGTGGTTTATGCTTGATCAATTGGTGCAAACACCACTGCTGGTTCAGCCAAGAGAAGGAGTTTGGAGAGAGGGAGAGAGAGATGGGGATTCCTAAGATTTTCTATGTGAAAATCGGCCAAATGAGGTGGTCTATCCCTTTTGTAATTCAGCCACAACGTCCATTCATTTCCCTCATTAAACCTTGATAAAACCAAGGAGGCATTGGGTGCCATCCAAGGCACCCCTTGGCACCAAACATTGCATCCATTCATTTTCAACCCATGCATCTCATGAGATGAGATGCATGACGCCATTACTTGGTGTCCCTTGGCTTTGGCCAAGGCACCTTTTCATTCCAACGGCTAGGATTTGTCTATCTAAGAGTTGTGTGAGATTAGAACTCCTTTCCATTTCCTCTTGACTCACTTGACTCATGATCTTTTTATTCCAAATCAACTCATTCAACTCAACACACTTAATGCATCTGAGTTAACTCATTTCTTAATTAAAACCCAATGCAATTCAGTCCCAACTTGGCCTGAATTAACTCATACTTGAGGTCATTTGGAGGCCCACATGGTCAGCCGTGGTCAACTTAGTCAACCCGACCCATTGGGTCCCCAATTAGTCCCTTGACCCATTTTGACAATATGACCCATTAATGGGCTGATTTTGCCATTTTTAAATTGTTTTCACTTGTGCATCAAGCTTACCAATTTTTGCTCCACTTGATTTCCAATCAATTCAGCTTAACCCCATTTAATTTGAGCTCACACAATGGTCTAATGAGTCCATTATGACCCATTGGGTCCAATTGGGCCCTTTGACCCATTTAACCATTTTCGACCCAATTGTTGTACATTATTCGTTCCCTTCAATCTAACCCTTATAATATGCTCTTAGGATCTTAGTTTGAGCAATGGGCCCCACCATTTCGTTATTTAACATCACAAACATTTAATTTAACAAATCAGGGGCATTTTCATAATTATCCATTTCATTGAGAAATTGGAGTGTTACAGCAATCTTGGAGAAATCCATGATAAACTTTCTGTAGTAACCAACCAATCCCAAGAAGCTACGGATCTCGGTTACATTCTTTGGCGTTTTTCATTCTCCCACTGCTGCCACTTTAGCCAGGTCCATGGCTATACCTTCTGCTGATATGACATGTCCCAAGAAGTTAACCTTGGGTTGCCAGAATTCACACTTGCTGGCTTTGGCATATAACTTGTTCTTCCTCAAAGTGTCCAGAACTATCCTCAGGTGCTCAACGTATTCTTCCTGAGTTTTGGAATAAATCAAAATGTCATCAATAAATACAATGACAAATTGGTCCAAGTAAGGACTGAAAATCCTGTTCATTAGATCCATGAACACAGCCGGTGCATTGGTGACTCCAAACGGCATTGCAACAAATTCATATAGTCCATACCGCGTTTTGAAGGCTGTCTTTTATGGCCTCCTCCCTAACTCGGATTTGATGGTATCCGGACATCAGGTCAATCTTAGTGAAATGACTGGAACCTCTAAGTTGATCAAATAGATCATCGATCCTGGGTAGAGGGTACTTGTTTCTGACCGTCAGCTGGTTCAGTTTTCGGTAATCCACACACATACGGAGTGAACTAT
>CM039087.1:33636431-33677630 GCA_022113865.1 Chimonanthus praecox | reverse complement strand
AGTAATTCCCCTTAGTGCAGTTTCTAATCAAAGAAGGACTCCTTTTTGTGTACAACTCCTACACGGCAAGGCAATCCTATCATTATCTGGACATCTTCTTTATTTAGGCAATAAGATATCATTGCCTAATCCCAATCCATCTACACGTTTTTGCCCATTTTAGGACAATCATTGGTCGCATATAACTCCTTGATTTTGTGAGAGAAAATTGTAGCCTATGCGTGTGTGTCCCTTATTTATAGATACATTGGGTTACCATTTTAATTAAGCCCCATTTAATTCTATTGAAACCATTTCCACAATCTGTTGGGTCTTAATTGGGCAATGACCCAACACTTTACCCATCTAAGGTCCATATCTAATAATTCACAAATTAAATGGTTCATTTTCATATATAATAATAACTTGAAAATATGGGGTGTTACAAGATCCATAAACATAAGTCTATACTTGCATCCTCCATTCATTTAAAATATACAAAAACATAATATCCATAAAATTGCTTCATCATTTACTACCCCAAGTCCAAGAGTGATCCATACCTAATTCATTTACCATTTACAACCTTCATGCCAACTTAGAATCAAAAATACTATCCATGGGGTTCGGCCATACACCATAGCCGAACCCATGGTACTTTAGTTTCATCCCTTTGGTCATCACTCATACCACAATTGTTTAACATTGTTAACAATTTAAGTCCATAAAAAGCCCTCATGGGGTTCGGCCATACACCATGGCCGAACCCATGATCTTTCATTTTAGCCTATAATTACAACTTTGCCATCCATTCCATGATCTAACTATATGAATATAATTCCACAATCCTTTATGGGGTTCGGCCATACCCCTTGGCCGAACCCATGGTCTAAGGTTCTTTACCAACAACCTTCCATTTAAAGCCTTTTAGAAGATACATAATATTCCATGGTTTTCATCCTTAAAAATCCATTAAACATAACCAATGTCCTTCCATGGGTTTCGGCCATACAACATGGCCGAACCCTATGGTTCATCATCTTCCCTTAAATTACCATAATCATTCCCTAATTTTTCTTCCATGGGGTTCGGCCATACACCATGGCCGAACCCTATGGTTCCTTTCTTTAAAAAAAATTACCAAAATACTTACCGGTTCCGCGACTCCTCCGGTTTTCCTTCGCCCCACCTTGTTCTTCCGATCATTTTCTTCCTAAGCCTCTTTCTACTTGATCTTTCACACAGCTGCTGCCCTCTTTGATTGTGTATGCCGTGCGCCCCTCTTGCCTCTCCTTTATAAAACTTCCAATAGGTCCTATATTTAGAAGATGTCATGCGCCCCTTCAATTTAGCAATTGCCTAGTGCTGTTTTTAACAAAGGAAGGACCCCTTTTAAAGAGATTCCAGCGCATCACCTTGGATGTGCAAATCCCACACACACGGCCAAACAATCTATATTTAATTTTTAGACATCTTCTTTATTTGGATTAGGCAATTGAATGTCATTGGCTAATCCAACTCATCTAGGCGTGTTGCCCATTTTGGACAAACCTTGGTCGACTAACCTCCTTGATTTTTGTATGAGCGTCTACCTTGTTTATAGATATTGCATTACCATTTTAATTCAGCCCCATTTAATTAGGCTTGAACCCACTTGGTGGTCAACCAAGTTAACCACGACCCATTGGGTCCCAATTGGGCATTTTGGCCCAAATAGTAACATTGACCCAATTAAATGTGCCTTACCCATTTACTTTAAATTGAACGTTATACCATAACCGTTGGGTCCTAATTGGGCCATTGACCCAACACCTTATTCATCTAAGGTTCATATCCGTTTATTCACAATTAAAATGGCAAATTCCGTAAATATTGATAACATGGAATTCCGAAGTGTTACAGAAACATCATACCACATCACACCACAAGCTGTCCCTACCATACAAGTGTCCTAGCCTGGAATACCATACCTTAGACTGTACCCACCCTGCATGTGTCATAACTTGGAATACCATACCTCAGATTGCACCACACTAAATGTGTCATAGCCTGGACGCTATACCTCAGACTGTACCCACCCTGCATGTGTCATAACCTGGTACGTGCATCACAATTGCGACCAACCCAATCACCCCCAGCTCCTCATCAAACCCATGCGTCCAATCAGCTGGTACCACGGGTTGTGCCTCATTCCTTGACTTGAACATGGATGGAATACCATCAACCCCTAGTCATCATGTGCGCGAACCACTCAACCCATCAGACCACCGGTGGCACTTCGTCATTCATGCACTCTAGTACCGGATATGTAATGACCTCTAAGTTTGCCTTGAGTGAACCAGCGTTCGACCTAAGAGCTTCCTTGAAGTATCCAGGACCATCTCACCACCTGTCGCTCTTGGGACCGCCGGACAGCTAGCCCTCCAAACCGGATCACACCTCCCATAGGCGTGTCCGAAGATCACAAGGATAGGCCTAGTCAATCCCACTCTAGAGTGTGCATCTACCCATGTCTGACCACTTGGTAGTCCATAGCTCAACCATGCTTCCACTACGCGGTTTCACACAACATTCAAACCCCAACTACCCAACAAGCTAGGGGGAGTCTCTAAATCCTAGTGTAGCCTAGTACTTATGCCCCACTGGCATCCCACAATTACCAGATACATGCATGAACTGTTGTTTATAAGCATGTTATCAAAACGGTAATGATGAATCATAATCAAGTATGTGAATGGTTATCTTTAGCAGACAAACATATTGCACCCAAACATGTTGTCAGCCAATCATCATCAAATAACAAAACATGGTTATACATAATAATATCACATTCATTTATCAGGTGTATACATCACTAACTATCACATACTAGCATGTTAACATCCAAACAAGTTATCAACCAAAACATGTTCCAAACAAGTATAATAGGAAATACCATCTACTATCTACTGCATGCGATTCTACAACATGTTGATTAACTATCAATTTCAAACATCGCAGGTTATTACACATTTGAACCAATCATGTTATCAAAGCGTAAATCCATCATGAGTTCCAGTAAACAACTCAACATGCTCCTATGAGCTAAGGGTATGAATACACCCGGATGGGGTCCCTGCCACACAATGGTATCGACAACTCCCTTACCGAGTGCTCATAATACCAGGGAATCCCATCCACACATTCCGTACCCGAACATTTGATAGAGAAATAATATGCGTAAGTGTATGCTAAAATTGGTGATGAGTCACCTCACCTGTGTGCGGCTTTCAAAATCCAAGTTATAAAATAGGTCGGAGTGTTGAGAGAAGCAAAGCACGGGCTACTGAGACTGAAAAGTTGGGACAATTATGCAAAACTGGGACTATCCCACAAATATAGTTGAAAGCGGGCTTGTGAATGATCCAGAAACGGTCCAGAAACAATCTCCAAAACGGGCTAGGAATGAGCGTGAAATGGACTTGGGCCAGGCCTGAGATGGGTTGGGCCAAGTGGCTGGGCTCGAGTTCGGCTTGCTAGGCCTGAGAAACTGGGTCTGTAACGTCCCGCCCTTTTCATTCGAAATCAAAGTCTATTATTTTTTTTTAAATAATAAACAAGTGATAAGAGCGGAGTGTTACGACGCGAGTTAAGTCCGGACTTCTAAGTCCTACCCTTAATTGGCCAAACCTATGTGTGCATGGACTAAGTCCATGAGAATGGTTCACACGTATTAAGTTTATAATTGAGGAATAAATCATACATGCGGAATAACAATAGGATAACAATCCTATTCCATTTTAGATAGTAAAGTAGTCCAACACTTAATAATAATTATCATAACTTAAATATCCAAACATTAACCATCCAATCCATGGCAAATATACCTACGCTATTACAATTTCGAATGCTAGCTATTCAAATACATAGTCCATGAATAACTTAAACAAAATATAACTTAATCATCCAAGTTCCTAAGCTTGGCTACAATCACATCCTATAAAAATCTTTCTAAAATACCAACCATTTTCCATCAATTAAACATAAAACACTATCCATCATTTAAATCCTTTTAAAACTTTTAACAAAACCAAACACCTGCAATTATGATTTCTTTTCTTCAAATTCAACAAAATTAAACCAATATCTTTTCATGGGGTTCGGCCATACAAAGTGGCCGAACCTTATGATCCATGTTCTTCCCTTTTAAACATCATTAACCATGATTTAAACCCTTGATAGGTTCAGCCATACAATGGCCGAATCATGTTTCCTTAACCATTTTATTTAACAAAGGTTTATGGAGCACTTACCAATTCCGCGACTCCTCCGGTTCTTTCACTTCTTCTTGAACCTATCCTTCCTTAGTCCTTCCTTCCTTCCTTCTTGATCTTTAGTCAAGCTTAAACATGCTGGAAACCCCTTGGAGTGGTTCAGCCAAATGAGGTTTTGATTGAGAGGAAAGATAGAATTTCAGCCTTGGGTGTGAATGATAAAACCTTGAGATGCAAACTCCTTTGTTCTAAGTCCACTTTGTCTTTGAGGAGTGATCAGCCAAGAAGTGTTTTGAGGAGAAGCAACCAGCCAAGGTTCTTGTCTAGCGAGGTGGGACGGCCAAGGGAGAGAGAGTGAGGGAGGAAGAAAAAGAAAACAAGTATGAAGGTTGACCAAAGGTGGTGTCCCTTGATGGCACCCCTTTGTAACTCCCCTCCCCATTCATCTCCTTCACTTATTCTATTTGGGGGTTTCATCCTTGAGATGAAACCCTCCCAACGGTTTTGGCTCTTGGGCTGCCTTGGTGCAGCTCATATGTAACTCCCATTTCCATTTACAATTCTCCTTAATGCTTCCCTTGGGGTTTCATCCTTGAGATGAAACTCCCAAGGCACCCAACGGCTTCCATACAATGTTTTGTATAATTTCTACCAGCCCCATTCATCTTCCATCTTGGGGTTTCATCCTTGAGATGAAACTCCCATGTGCCCAACGGCATGTGTGAGTTTAAACTATGTAACCGCCATTCCTCATTGTTTGCCCATGTGGGAGTTTCATCCATGAGATGAAACTCCTTGAGCCCAACGGTTTTGTTTAAGCTTGGACTACCAAACCATCCAACTCCCCTTTAATTCTTATTTGGATTTGAATTTGAAATAAGAACTCCTCCACTCTTCATTTAAAACTTCATGTGAGGGTTTCATCTTTGAGATGAAACTTCCCCCACCCTTTCTTTCCAACGTGTGAATGGTGTTTGAGTTTGAAACCATCAGCCCTTCAACTTCACTCTCCATTCTTTTGAATTTGAAACAACTCCCCAACTCTTGTGTAACTCCATAAAACTTCCAACTCCATTCATTATCTATCTTGGAGTTTCATGCATGAGATAACCTCCCATTCATTATTTATCTTGGAGTTTCATGCATGAGATAACCTCCCATGCATCCAACGTGTATATCATTTTGAATTTGAATAAACTTCTCACCTTATGTAACTCCCATAAAACCGCCACCTCCTTTAATTATCTAGGAGTTTCATGCATGAGCGGACCTCCCATGCATCCAACGTTTTTCTTTGTTTGAAACTTGAAATCAATACACTCCACTCCCATTCACACACTTCACTCACTTAGAATTAATTTAACTCCCTCAACTCAACCCATTCATTTAATTCAACTCAACCAATAAATTCAACTCCATCTAAACTCAATCATTTATTTCAACTCAATCTCAATCATTTAATTCAACTTAACCCAATTTAAACTTGAGCTCACCCAATGGTCAATCAAGTCAAATACGACCCATTGGATCCCAATTGGGTCTTTTGACCCAAATAACCACCTTGACCCAGTTAAATGCACCTTACCCATTTGCTTGAATTGATCCTTATAACATATTCATTGGGTCTTAATTGAACAATGAACCCCACAATTGACCCATCTAAGGCCATATCCTTTAAATTCACCATTTCAATGGCAATTTTCGTATATATTGATAAACTGAAAATCTGGGGTATTACAGGGTCAAATCTGATGGATCTGTTTAGCTTGCCCAACTGAGGATAAGAAAGAGATAGAAAGGAGGATGAAAAGAAGAACGAGTGAGGGGAGAGAGAACCGACTGACTTTGAGAGAGAGGCAGAGGAAAGGAGAAATCTAGTCGCCACCCATCTTCTTTCCTCCTCCTCTGGTCGGGAAGTGACAGGACCAGAGGAGGAGGAAAGGAGAAAGAGATAGAAAGAAGGATGAAAAGAAGAACGATTAAGGTTTTTAGAAAGGAAATAGGAATGAGAGAAGGAGAAGGAGAAGAAGAAGGGGGTTGGAGCGGCTAGGGTTTCCAAGGGAAGAGGTGATGGGCGGCGATTAGATTTTAGGGTTATGGCTTCCATAGGAGATAAGAGAGGAGACAAAAGAGGGAAAAAGAGAAAGCCGAGAGAGGGAGATGAGAACGAAGGAGAGAAATGCGAGAGAGAGAGAGAGAGAGAGAGAGAGAGAGAGAGAGAGAGAGAGGCGGCACTGTAGGATAACACTACAGTGTTGAGAGCTTTTAAAAGGGGCGCTTGGGGTTTAGGATTTTGGCATTTGCATTTTTTTTTTCAAAACTTTAAAATGCATAAAAAAAATTAGAATCTTAAATTTATAAAATAATTTAAAACTCGTTAAAAAAAAATCTAATGTCGAACATTGGAGACGAAAAGGTGTATTTTCAAACTTTTTGGATGATAAAATATTCAATAATTCAAAATTACCAAAATGTCCTTTAGGTCTCCAAACTTGAAATCGAGAAAACTATAACGCCCTGCCCTTTTTCACTCACTTTTTCCTGTAAATTCAGAATATATTTTTTTTTTATAACAGAGTAGAGTGATAGAGCGCGGGACGTCACGACGAGAGCTAAGTCCGAACTTCCAAAGTCTGACCCTTAACTGGCCAACCCTATGTGTGCATGGACCAAGTCCACGAAAAATGGTTCACACATAGCAATATCAATTTGCGGAATAAAAATCATAACCTGCGGAATCATAACATCAATTTGCGGAATCATAATAGAACCAAGTTCTATTCCATTAAGATAGCAAAGTACGTCAAGTCCTTAATCATCATTATCAAATCATAATTATTCAGTAAAATATCCATAATTCCATCAAAATAGTTCATGGGGTTCGGCCATACACCATGGCCGAACCTTATGTCTAATATTTCCACATATCTACAATTTTGCCATTGGTCTAACCATTTCATGTTTAAATTCTAAGACTTAGGTCCCTTAGCACATGGATCCATAAATAAACCCTAGTGGGGTTCGGCCATACACCATGGCCGAACCTCACTCATGGCAACCAATCCATTCATTCCCCTTTTTAAATCCAATCTTTCTTTATTAGAAAGATTCCTAAGTTAGCATCCATGTTTCTATAATCAGAAACTTTACAAAATTAATTAACCATCAATAACCTTCCATGTTAAGATAGTTTCCAAATTTAGTATGCAAACATCCATAATTAGATAACTTCCCAATTTAGCATGCATGTTTCCATACTTAGCAACTTATTAATTTTATAATAACCATCTTTCTATTCTTGGAGACTTACCAATTTAATCTCCTCCTTAATCCATTCCTTCCATTCTCGGATCCTTTCTAAATCAATTTCCAACTTCATAATTAGAAAGTCCTTAAATAGAAACTTTCTAAATAAATATCAAATTCCATAATTAGAAGGTTTCCAAGATAATCATTAATCCTTCCATAACCATCCTCCATAATTAGATAGTTTCTAAATTTAAACTCCACCTTCCAAAATAATTATCATACTTCAAAATACCAAACAACTCCATGGGGTTCGGCCATACACCATGGCCGAACCCTATGGTTCACAATCCTTTTTATTAAATGATTTAAACCCCTATTTAATCAATTCAAATCTCATGTACCACTAACCTCAACTCCCATTTAAATCAATCATTAACCTTCCATGGGGTTCGGCCATGCACTATGGCCGAACGCTATGGTTCTTTCTTTCCATTACTCTGTCTTTCCATGGATCTAAAACCATATAATTACTCCATGACTTTCATCCCATAAAATATAATCACCAAAAGCATCCCTTAAAACTATACATTAACAATAATAATATGACCCATGTTTCTTCTATAAAATCACCAAAACCCTTCCATGGGGTTCGGCCATGCACCATGGCCGAACCCTATGGTTCAGATCATCTCTTAATTCTTCTTCCATGGGGTTCGGCCGTACACCTTGGCCGAACCCTATGGTTCCTTATTTCATTAAAACAAAAAATCTAAACCACTTACCGGTTCTGCGACTCCTTTGGTTTTCCGTCGGTTGATCTTGTTCTTCCAGTCTTCTTCTTTCCTTAGTCTTTTCTTCTCCTTGCTCTTCCACTCGGCTGGCTGCTCTTGTGCTTGCTGCAGTTTTCTCTTTGTTCTTCTTTGCCGTGAATGAGAAGTTGAGAGATTGAGAGAGATAGAGAGAAAATTTAGCTAGGGTGGTAAGGCCGTGTGCCCCTCTCTTCTCTCCTTATATTGCTTACAACTTGTCCCAATATTAGACAATGCTATTGCCGTGTTCCTTTGGCTGCAATCCTCATTGTCGTGTGCCCCTTGCTGCCCTTTATAAACCTCCATTCAGTTCGTACTTGCTGAAATAACAATTCACAATTCCATGTTTAGCAATTGTCGTATGCCCTATGTTTGCCTCTTATAAAACCTTCCCTTAATCAAGAATAGCAAGTGCCATGCGCCCCATGTTTGCCTCTTATAAAACCTTCCTTAATCCCAACTTAGAAGGTGCCAAACCCTTTCTTTCTTATTTAGTAACTCCTAGTATCACTCCAACACCTCATGCGCATATCTCAAAGATATTCATATCTCTTCATGCGACCATACATCCTTTCTTAGATTCCATTCCATGCGCATATCATGGATTTATTATCTCATATACACGACCATGCAATAGTATCTCCGTCATTATTTATATAATATTGCAATACCAATTTAAATTCAATTCCATTTAATTTTTATTGGAAACAACTCCAAAACCGTTGGGTCTTAATTGGGTCATGGCCCAATTCTTTATCCACATAAGGTCCATAACCTATGTTCACAAATTAAATGGATTATTTTCATACAAAAATAATTAACTGAAAATCCGAGGTGTTACAAAAACTGGGGTACACCACGGAGCCCACAGTCGTAATACTACTACGAAACCCCTAAAATCCAGAAAAATCGGGTTGGGTCATTACAATACTACCCCCTCTAAGAAATTTTGTCCTCGAATTTCAAAGTGAACTCATACCTCTAGTCTTAAACCTCACAAGTAAAACCTAGGTAAAAACTGCTTATGCACAACTGAATCTCACTCTTAAGCTGATCTTCTCACGTAAAATGATGCCACAACACCTATTTCAAAGAAACAGTCCTGCCACGGAGCACTACGAACGGTTGAACCACCTGGAAAATAGTCTGCATCATCCTCGAAACAAATTACCTCCACTTGACCAATCGCATCTGCTCGGTAGTCCCTCTGATCACACTGAGTCCCCAACAGAATTGTATCAAGGTCTCCGGCCAATACAAGGGTAATTTGCACTGTCGGCCACATGGAATCTCGCGCCCAACCATCATGACAATAATCTGCAACTTATGTCGTACACAAGCTCTATCAGAAACCAACAATCCTCCCAACTCACCTCAGAAACCAAGGACGCTAAAACATAAGAAATGTCTTCAAAAACCTGCATAGTCTGTCCTGGCCGGCTGTCTGTCCACAGATAGTCCGCTGAGCTGAAACATGGTTGAGCATACAACTCTCTCTTCATAACACTGTCTAATCTGATGGGCAAGGTTTCACCTATAGACTAACCTTCTACTACTCATAAATCGGTCCAAAAGCTCCAAAAAGTCAGCCATCCTCACCCCAAGGAGATAGGTGAGCTCTGCCAGTCTAACCACTACCACCCATACTACTAATCCACGGCGAAGGAATCAAAGTATCTCCACACGACACCGCTTGTTGAGCACTGAAATATTACATTTTTACCCCTGATTATTGGACTAGTTAGCCCTAATTTTGTATATATCACATGCGTTTAATGTCATTTTCTAGTTTTGTAGCTAAAAATGGAAAATTCAGGAAAATAATCTTAAAACAATGGATAATTGCAAGTTTGGTGCTTAATTCGGAAGCCATAGATTAAAGCAATATTCTAGATTTCAAAGTGGTGAAGTTAATTATTTAATTCTGGAAGAGAAAACATGCAATTCAAGAGGCAAAGATGAAATTCAACATTAATGGACCAGAGATCCACTTCAATTGGGCCAGGCTAAGCTCCAACGGCTATCATTGGGCCAGGCCACATCCAGTCCATGTACATATCACAATTGGGTCAGGCCTAAGTCCTCAAGCTCAAGTCCAAGGTCCACTGAAGGCCCATGTGCTCACTTATAGGTTTAAAACCCAAGTCCAAAACCCAATTACAGCCCGAACCTTGTCCATTCCCTTGTCAAATCCACACCATCCAATCTCCATCTTAAATCCCAACCATTCATTTCATGCATTAAAATTAGGTCAAAACCTAGAGCCACCTATCAAATCCAACCCATACATTTATCATCTTAGATCTAGGCCATTCAACTCATCCATCACCTAGATTAACCTTAGGATCATAACCATCCATACATCATCTCATCATCCGTCCATTTAGATTAGATTTAGGACATTTCATCGTAGCCATTCATTCATAAACCCTAGATTTAGTGCATATCATTCCAAACCCTATAATATAGGATACCATACACATATCCCATTGCATCACACGAAAATCCCAAAGTCCACTAGCTTCCATGCGCATGGAAATCCCTAAGTTTCCTCTCCAATCCATCCACCTCATGTACACCTGGCCTAATATCCTATCTTTTCTCCCAATCATAATCCACACGATTTTCTCACTAAAATCCCTCCATGCACTTAGACCAAAATCCATCTAGATACACTCCTAAAATCCCTAGAACACCTCTGAAAGTCCCTTTCACATGGTGCTAGAATACGATTTGACCCTAGAGGAAGGGGGGGGGGGGGGGGGGGGTGTAACACCCCGGATTTTCAAGCTATGGATATATATATGGAAACTGTCCATTTAATTTGTAAATAAATGGAGATGGACCTTAGATGGGTAAGGAGTTGGGTCAATTGGTCAATTAAGACCCAACGGATTATGAATAATGTTCAATTGAAATAAATGGGTAAGATTTATCTAATTGGGTCAAGGTTGTCAATTGGGTCAAAAGTCCAATTGGGACCCAATGGATCATATATGAGCTAGTTAGAAGTAAATGGGTAAAGTTTGATAATTGGGTCTAATAACCATCTTAGATACAAGACATGAGATCCACCTCATCAAGTGAGGTGGTATGTAAATGAACTGGCTAAGTGGGACCCTAAATACTATATGGTTCATAGTCGGCTAAGCCATGGTTGACTTGGTCAACCATGGGTGAGTTCAATAGAGTTGAGTTAATGAATGAGCTCAAGTGGGATAAATAATACTTGAGTTGGAAAGTGAATTCACATGAGTTGAGAATTTATTAATGTGAGTTCAAGTGCTTGAGTTGGAAAATGAGTTCATTTAAGATTGAGTTGAATTGAAATGAGTTGAATGGGAAGTCAATGGGACTTTCATTTTAATGAGTGGAGTTGGAAGATGGAGGTCCCATCTCAATGGACACCATCATTATGAGGAAGGTGAAGGGTTGTGGTGGTTACACAAGCCTACACAAGGCATACACGTTGGAGATGGGAGTTTCATCTTATGGGATGAAACTCCAAATAGATCATTGATGAGGGAGGTGAAGGGTTGTGGTGGTTACACATGCCTACACAAGGCATACATGTTGGAATGGTGGGAGTTTCATCTCATGGGATGAAACTCCAAAGGAAGCTTTTATGAGGGAGGTGAAGAGCCATGGTGGTTACAAAGGGGTACCACCAAAGGACACCACCCTTGGCCGACCCTCATGGATCAAGACAAGGAAGTTGGAGGGTTTTGAGGTTACACAACACATGTCCATGTGTACACGTTGGAACATGGAGGGTTTCCATCTCATGATGGAAACCCAAGGGTCATATGGTGGGGAGTTTCATCTCATGGGATGAAACCCCCAAAGTAAGTATCAATGGGGAGATGAAGAGTCATGGGAGTTACCAAAGGGCATCAACCAAAGGACACCACCCTTGGTTGAATTAGATTGAACTACATTGGGCAGTAAAGAGAATTATTTGCTTTATCTTACTCTCTCCCTCTCTCACTCAAGGCCGACCATTCACAAGACAGAGGACTTGGAGTATTTTCTATCCCAAGCTTCTCTCTCTCTCTCAAACCCACACTCTTTGGCTGAACCCTCTCCTTGAAGTTTCATCTCAAGACCTCTCAAGTTCACACTCGGCCAAGGATCAAAGAGGAAGAAGAGGCTAATGTAAAGCCCCACCCTCTCTGAGAAATTTCATAGTCTAATTTTTTTCTTTTTATAATAAACATCGGAAGAGAGAGGGCGGCGTTACAACGCGAGTTAAGTTCAGACTACCCAAGTCTGAACCTTAACTGTCCACCCATGTGTACATGGAATAGACCATGATTATGAATCACACATGGAACTAACATCAACATGCGGAAAAACCTAGATTAACTGCGGAATGGAAATACTAGATAGCAAGTAACAGTCTCAACCATTAATTAAGATAATTCAACGATCCAAAGGTTATTAACCTAAACAAACCATAGCAAGTAATGAATTATTACATGTCCAACAAAAGTATTCAAAAGACAGTAATATAAGGTAATTCAATTCATCATTCAAGCGCTTAGGCTTGGCTCCCCTCCCGGTTATCGACCTTCTTTTTCCCTTTACTTGTACCTGCAATCTCCTCTGAGGATAGAATTAGGGCGTTAGATCAATGCGCCCAGTAGGTTCCCCAATCAGGGCTACCACATGTTAGCATATAAAACATGCATATACATACCATAATACATGGTCATCAAAGCAGGTAAAACAATGCTATGATGTATGCACATGCAATGAGCATCCCCCATCATGTACATTCATAGCCATCACTTGATGTGCCTTGCACCGACAAGGTAAATTACAACACACTTTCATCTCTTCATCACTGACTGATTCATATCACGTATGAGTCCTCGTGGCGGGACTCTCATCGCCTAAGGAGACCATTGTGCTATGATCATCATGTTACTCTTCCTGGACTCTCTCATCGCCTAAGGAAGACGTAACCCATAATTGGAACACTGTAGAACCTCATTCATCATCCCATGACCATGCATGAGATGCCAATGCCTGTATACCATTTGTTAATGCATAATATATCATTTGAAACCATATAAAATCAACAAGAGTATCATAAGAAACACTAGGATAAAACTGTGGTTACAAGTAGGTAGGAAACTTATTGAAGATTCACTTCAGTAACTGATCTTTCTTTCGCGTCACCCGGTCACGACTCGTACGTCGTTTAACTTCCGTCACCTTGTGATACAATAATCAGTAAATCATATTGTCACTTAAATGTCCAATCTTTAGTCCACCAAACTTATTCCATGGGGTTCGGCCATACATTTGGCCGAACCCAATGGTTCTTGTATCTAGTACCATATGGTTCTCCATTAGGGTATTTTAAACCTTTTAAATCAACATAGAACCATTACCAATTATTACTCATAAGCTTAGCCTATTTAACCCATTCCTTATGAATTAGCACAAGGTCCATCAATAATCATTGGTGGGGTTCGGCCATACTACATGGCCGAACCTCACCCTATGTATTTTTTTATCCCATACTCCCTTATCTATCATGCTTGGTTGTTTACTGATATTAAGTACATAAATACATACATGATTCTTGAATCAAAATCATACAACCCAATCAGTAACCATAACCCTATGTAAACCAAATAAAAACCATAAAAGAAACCCATGGGGTTCGGCCATACATTTGGCCGAACCTCATGGTTCTTTGGATTCAATCCTTCCAATAATCTTTCATCATTTATCATGCATCTTAGCCATAAAATTAATAAGATTCAGTCATACATTGGCCGACCAAAATCATTAAACAATCACATAAAAATCTCCACCATTGGTATGGTTTATCTCTCCAAAAACCATACCAACTTATCAAACACTTTTATGGGGTTCGGCCATCCAAGGTGGCCGAACCCTATGCCCATGTTTTGGACCCTTTTTAACGTACAACATATGTCCATTGAATCATGTAAAAATCAGCATAATATTGTATGGTTTTTACACTTCAAAACCATCCAATTATCCAAACAAGACCATGGGGTTCGGCCATGTAAGGTGGCCGAAACCCAAGGATCTATTTATCAATTTGTATCACCTTTGCCCAAGGTTTAGACCCTTAATGCATTTGGCTACTCCAATGCCGAATTATGCCATCCAAATCCAAGATTTAAAGTCCTTTATCTTGTATCTTAGATCATACAAAAACAGTCCATGATTTTACAAAAACCATCACTTTAAACAAATAAATTTCATGGGGTTCGGCCACCCAAAGTGGCCGAACCCTATGGTCCATATTTTCCATCTTTTAGACCATTGATTTAAACCATGTTAACTTCAGCCTTCTTGTCATTCAGATCCATGTTTATAATCCTTTCTATAACATGTATTTGATTCTTAAATAAAACCCAAAAATCAGTCCATAAACCTCCATGGTTTCCATGTTTCAAAACATGAAAAACCACCCATCTTTTACATGGGGTTCGGCCCTCCATGGTGGCCGAACCCAATTGTTATTTTTACCATTTTAAATCCTTCATTTATCAAGGTTAAACATTGGTGTATTCGGCCATGACCATGGCCCAATACATACCTCACTTGTTTCATGTTATTAAACCAAAATAACATATAGATACTTACCAAATTTTCCAAACTTCCTCCTTGTCTTTGATCCTTGTTTTCTCCCTTTTATTTCTTCTTTCTTTCCTTAATTCCTTGCTGGTTTATACTTGACTAACTGTGCCAAAAACCTCTATTGTTCAGCCAAGAAAACGAATTGGAGAGAGGGAGAGAGAGATGGGAATTTTTTGGATTTCTTTGTATGAAAAACGGCCATGTATGGTAAGGTTTTTCTTTTATAGTTTCAGCCCCCAACTCCCATTCATCCTCCCTCATTAATGTTGTTAAAAATGATGGGGCAAAGGGTGTTAACCAAGAAACCCCTTGATGCCAAACGTTGCACCCCTTGGTGCCAAACATTACATCTCTTTGGAAATGAACCAATGCAACTCTTCATGAAAAGGTGCCGCCCCAACCTTGGTGTCTTTTGGCTTTGCCAAAGCACCCCTTCATACCAACGGCTGAGATTAATTCTGATCAAGTGTTGTGTGAGATTACAACTCATTTCCATCTCCTCTTGACTCACTTAACTCGGAATATTTTTATTCTAAACCAACTCATCCAACTCATCATCTTTAATGCACCAAGTTTGAGTCAACTCATTTCTTAAATCAAACTTATTCCAAATCAGTCCAACTCAAGCTGAATTAACTCCGACTTGAGTTCAATTGAGGGCCCACACGGTCATCCGTGGTCAAACTAGTCAACCCGACCTGTTGGGTCCCCCTTTAGCTCCTTGACCCGTTTTGACAACATGACCCATTCATGGGCTGATTTTGCCATTTCTAATTGGTTTTCACTTGTGTTTCAAGCCTACCCATTTTTGCTATCCTGATTCCCAATCAGTTCAGCTTGACCCCATTTAATTTGAGTTTACACAATGGTCAAATCATCCATTTTGACCCATTGGGTCCAATTGAGCCATTTGCCCCATTTAGCCATTTTCGACCCAATTGATGTTCATTACCCATCCCATCAGATTTGATATTTATAATGAGCTCATATGACCTTAACTTGAGTAATGGGCCCCACCATTTCCTATTTTGACATCACAAAATAATTAATTTAATAACCTAGGGGCATTTTCATAATTTTCAATTTCATTGAAAAATTAGGGTGTTACAGCTAAGGAAGAAGAAGATCAAAGGAACAAGAAAGAGTGAAAGAAACCAGAGGAGTCGCGGATTCGGTAAGTACTTGACAAGATTTTATTAATTGGAAAGAGGTTAAGAGAACATTTCATTTTGGATTGGGAAGTTGGCCAAAAATGTAACGCCCGCCCCATTTTCACTGAAATCAGAGTCTATTTTTTTTTTTTCGAATCAAGAAGTGACAACAGGCGCAGACGTCACGATGCGAGTTAAGTCCGAGCTTCTAAAGCCCGACCTTTAATTGGCCAACCCTACGCGTGCGCGAAACTAAGTCCACAAGAACGGTTCACACGTAGGAAGTAAGCTCGCGGAATGTAATTATATGCGGAACATTATAATAGAGACTATCCTACCAGTTTTAGATTGAAGGCAAGATACCTCATTAAATTACTAAAATACCCCTATGTTCATAATCATATCTCAAAATGATAACGTCCAGAGTACAGTCCAAACCATAGTAAGAAACAATAATTATTACAAACCGACAAGCTAAGCTACTTAAATTACATTTCAAAAATAAGACTTAAATAAGACTAAGTAGCCGTTTTCCCCAAGCTCCTAAGCTTGGCTCCCGTCGCGTCCGCCGTTTCCGACGTCCCCTGCGTCATCAGCTAGGGTAGAAGTAGGGCGTTAGACAATGCGCCCAGTAGGACTCCGAGTAGGGCTAGCACATGGATTAGTGATAACAAACATACCGATAACAATATAATAAAACCATATGATGAATGCCATGCCATGGGTGCCTATATCATGTGTCCCACCCATCATCCATATCATCCTAAAATATCATATCTCCCTTGACGGCAAAGCCTCGTCAAAGTGTCCCCATGTTTGCTTCTCGATCGCCCCGACGGAGCATGGACTCCAGTTATAGCATATTAAGCCATCCCCATGTTTGATTCTCGGTCGCCCCGACGGAGCATGGACTCCGGTTATAGCATCTAAGGCTATCCCCATGTTTGCTTCTCGGTCGCCCCGACGGACCATGGACTCCGGTTTCATTGCCCATGCCATGCATGAGATGTAAGTGCATTATGCTATGTAGTATATATATAATTCATATCCTTAATATAAAATCCATGGCATTGAAATATAATCCATAGCCTTAAAAATATCATCCATAGCATTAAAATATAATCCATATCATTTGAAATATCATCCATAGCATTAAAGTATAATTCATAGCATTTAAAACCCATCTTAAGATAAATCACATAATTTTCAAAATAAAACGAGGAAACCATCACATACACATAATCCACGGCTTACAAAAAGGTAGGAATCCTACCGAATACCACTTAGCGTCCCGTTACGTTTTCGTTCGATAATCCGGTCGCCGATTGCGTACCGTTTGCGACGTCCCGATACCTTATTATACATTTACCAAATTAGTCCATATTTTATCCATGATTAAGTCCCTAATTGATCACAACCTTAGATCCATTAATGATCCCTAATCATGTTACAAGATTATCATAATTCAGCCTTTAACTTAGCCTCATTTCCATTGATTTAAATACATGCATAATTCCAAGTTTTAGCCCATTAAACATTCTCATTTGTGAGTCTAAAACGCAGCAACCCTAAGTTTCATTTAATCACTCATAATCTCATCTTAATGTACCCAAGTTCATGTCCAACCTACATGGGGTTTGGCCATGGTCCTCCATTGTGGCCAATAATTACGGTTTTACCACTAGACTTCCATGGTTTAATATTCCCTCCATTCATGTATATTTTTGTCCATAATTCATCCACATACTTAGTCCCATTAATGATTTAATGACCATGACATAACATCCTTAAAATCAGCCACTTAACTTAAATAAATTTGCAAGCATCTAATGTAACGCCCGCCCCTTTTCACCGTAAATCAGAGTCTGTTTTTTTTTTTTTAATAAAAGAGTGACAAAGGGGCGGACGCCACGACGCGAGTTAAGTCTGAGCTTCTAAAGCCAGACCCTTAACTGGCCTACCCCACGCGTGCGCGGAGCTAAGTCCACGAGAACGGTTTACGCCTAGGAAGTAAGCTCGTGGATTATAATTATTGCGGAACATGATAATAGAGTCTATCTTACCGGTTTTTAGATAGAAGGGAAGATACAACATTGAATTTCCAAAATGCCCCTATGTTCATATTTATATCACAAAATATAATCATCCATAAGTAACGTCCAAACCATCGCAAGAAATGTAAACTTATACAACCTGACAACCTAAGTTACTTTAAAATTACATCTCCAAAATGTAAACGTAAATAAACTAAGACTGCGCTGCCCAAGCTCCTAAGCTTGGCTCCTGTCTTGTCCACCGCTTCCGCCATCCCCTGCGTCATCAGCTAGGGTAGAAGCAGAGCGTTAGTCAACGCGCCCAGTAGGACTTCGAGTAGGGCTAGCACATGGATTAGTGATAACACATATACCGATAAAATAACATATAACAAAATAAGCACGTGATGAATCCTATGCCATGGGTGCCTATGTCATGTGTCCCACCCATCATCCGTATGATCATACAATGTATCGTCCCCATGTTTGTTCCTCGGTCGCCCCGACGGAGCATGGACTCCGATTATCGAACTATCCCCATGTTTGATTCTCGGTCTCCCCGACAGAGCATGGACTCTGGTTATAGCCCTCAGGCTATCCCCATGTCTGATTCTCGGTCGCCCCGACGGAGCATGGACTCCGGTTTCATTATTTTCCCGCCCATGCCATGCATGAGATGTACGTGCATTATGCTATGTAGTATATAGATAAACCATAATTTTGATATACCATACATAGCCATATAATGCATAATATTAAAATATAATCCATATGATTCATAACTTAAAAACACATCATAAGATAAATCATAATCATAAATCCATCATAAGCCAAATCAAAATAATTTAAAACACCATCACATATCCATTGCTTACAAAAAGGTAGGAATCCGACCGAATACCGTCGCGTTCCGTTACGCTTTCTGTTTGATAATCCGGTGGTCGATCGCGTACCGTTTGCGACGTCCGATACCTTATTACATTTACCGAATTAGTCCATACGTTATCCATGATTAAGTTCCTAACTAATCATAACCCTAGGTCCATTCAATGATCTTTAAATACATTATAAGTTTATCAAAAATCGGCCTTTAACTTAGCCCATTATCCATTGGTTTAATCACATACATAAATCCGATTTTGATCATTTCGAATATTCAAATGAGTGAGCCTAAAACGCAGCATCTACACGTTTCTTTTCATCATTCATATTGCATTGAATTTTACTCCTAATCCACATAGGGTTTCATTGACTATGACCTAGCGTTATAACATCAATCACCTATTTTAATTAATTTTGTAAGAATTAAATCTCATACCTAATTCCATATTTGGCCTAAGATGTGGCCCATACAATGGGTCATGGGTTCGGCCATACACCATGGCCGAACCCATGATACCTAAATTTCATTTCCTTAGGTTCATTTTACCCGCCTTAATTCCTATCTCTAATGAATTTAAATTATCCATTCAAGTCCCCATTTTTCATCGTTTTAAAACATCACATACCATACAAACTCTATTAACCTCTATCATTCTTCTCCATTTTAAAATTACCAATTACCACCAAAGGGTTCGGCCATACACCATGGCCGAACCCATGGTTCATGGCTCACCTTTATGGATGTCATTTTATAGACTAAGTTTTGTGCCAAAATAATCCAATTTAAAATTGCTAATCTTCATTCATTTTGGCCCTTTAAAACAAACTCCTAAGCATTGATACATACATTAACCTTAGCCTAAAAATTGATCCAAAATTGGGTCATGGGTTCGGCCATACACCATGGCCGAACCCATGATGTTTCTTTCTCCATTTTTCTTGGTTTCATTTACCCATTTTAACATACTTCCAATGAAGATTAAATCATCCATCTAAATCCTCATTTCCATCAAAAAAATTACTATATACCATACTTACCCATCTATTCAAATTCCCATTCCTCCACATTATTTTCCATGTCTAAAAATCCCATACCATTACCATAGGGTTCGGCCATGGTAGGTTCATGGCCCACCTTTCTTAGAACCATTTAAGACCAAAGTTCTATGAATATTTGTCCATGATTTTTCTTTGTTAAAAAATTCCATTTAAAATCAATAATTTCATTCATTTGGTCCATTTAAACTTATATCATACACTTTGGGAATCCATTTGTAACTATTATTTCCTCCATTAATTTCTACCCTTTTTCATCCATTAAAATTACTATTTATCACCAACTTTAAGATCTTCATAAAAACCATTAATTTTGTCCCAAAAATAATCCATTTTAAAATCACTAAATCATCACCATTTTCATTCCATCTAAACATCACATTCTATACTCAATAAGTCCATTTAAATTTATCATAGATCATTCTCCACCATTTTAAACCTTCAAACCCTAATTAAAATCCTCCCACATTTACCATGGGGTTCGGCCATGCTACATGGCCGAACCCTATGGCCCATTAAACCATTAAGATCTAATTTTTCTTATGCTTAATAAAGACTTAAAAATTCCATTCTTCTATTTTATCACTTTCTTAATCCATTCCTCCATCTTATCCATTCATTATCCTACCATTGGATGGATTTTTAAATCCATGGCCAATGATGGTTTGGCCACCATCCAATCCAAGGAAATGGATTCCAAAACTTAAAACCCTAAAAATTAAATTTCTTGTTTAGAACATACTTACGATCCGACGACTCCTCCGGTCTTTATCGCTCCCGTCGACTTCCTTGGCCTCCTTTCTTCTTCCTCTCCTTGTTTGATCGGCTAGATGAGCTTGATCAATGGTGGAACATGCTTGGATTGGCTAAGATAGTGTTAGGTTGAGAGAGGGGAAGAGGGGAAGATGATGAAGATGGTAGCTCTTAATCTTCAAGTGGTGAATCCAAGGTTCCACCTCTTTTCTTCTCTTCTTCTCTTCTTTTTCTTCTAAGTTTTCTTCACTCTTTCCTTTGCAAGGTGGGGGGACGATTTTTGTGTGTGTGAGGAGGGATGGAGAGAGCAAATGGAAATGGAGACAATGAGATGAAGTCTCATCTTTTGGTTACCTAAGTCAAACTTCACATTAACTCCTCACCAACCAATATGCATTAATGGTGGTGGTTGGGATAAAACCACCCCCTTTAGCCCATGGTTTCATTTTGTGTTTCATTGAAGTGGTTTGTGTTTGTTGGAGTGGTTTTGACCATTTGACCATTTAATTTTAGGTTAATTAACTTAGATCAATTTGATCCCTAGGTTAATTTAATTAATCACTTCCCACTTAATTTAATCTCATTAAATTCCCTCTAAGATCCACCCATGGTTGACTTGGTCAACCATGGTGGTCGGCCCCACTATTCTTGGGCCCACACGCCACCTCACTTGGTGAGGTGGTGGTGGGCCCCATTGGCCATGTTACCTTGGTCAATTTATTACTTAACTTAGGTGATTTAAATTTTTTAAATGTATCCCTCTTATTGGATCACCATTGGGCCCATGGCCCAATTAAATTTTGCCTTATCCATTTACCTTAGGGCTTAGCTACCTTGGCCCATTGGGTCCCATATGGCTCTTTGACCCAAATTGACTACCATTGACCCAATTACTTACCGTTGACCACTTAAATGAATTAATTTCAATTCATGGTCTATTGGGTAACCATTGGGCCCAAGGCCCAATTAAATTCCCTCCTTACCTTAGGCTTACCTCAATTGGGTCCATTGGGTCCCAAATGAGTATTGGGCCCAATTTGACCATCCTTGACCCGATTAGTCCTCATTGACACATTAAATGGATTTTATCCAATCCATGGCCCAACTGGGCCATTCTTGGACCCTTGTCTCAATTTTTGATCCATTTGGTATTCCCCCATGTCAAAATTCAAATTAAAATCAATAAATGCCAAATATAGATTGATTTAAAATTTCGGGCTATTACAATAGAATCCTCTTTTGAAATTTTCGTCCCGAAAATTCGAGCGAAGTAGCGGTCCAAAATAACTCATGCGAAGAGCTCCGGATAAGCGGTTTTCATCTCCGACTCAAGTTCCCAAGTGGTTTCTTCACTGCCATGTCGTTCCCATACCACCTTGACGAACTGAATGGCGCGGATCCGTAACACCCTTTGTTCGCTTCCAATAATTCTGACCGGCTTCTCCACATATGTCACATCGCTTTGTACATCGATGTCTTGAACATTTATCACATGGGAAGGATCAGGGTTGTACTTTCTCAGATGGACACATGGAATACATCATGTAGAGATGACAGCTGTGGAGGGAGCGCTAATTGATAAGCTACCCCTCCCACCCTCTTCAGAATCGGGAACGGCCCCACAAATCTAGGCGACAGTTTCCCTTTCTTTCCGAATCTCATGTGCCCTTTCCGTGGTGAGACTTTCAGAAATACCAAGTCCCCCACCTCAAACTCGAGGAACCTTCTCCTCTTGTAGGCATAGTTTTTCTGACGACTCTGTTCAGTGAGTAGATGTTACCGTATCAGCTTAATCTGTGCTGTAGTCTCTGCAACCAAATCCAGCCCAATCAACGCAGGCTCACCGGCCTCTGTCCAACACACTGGCGATCTACACGGTCTACCATACAAGGCCTCAAATGGAGCCATCTGAAGGCTTGCCTGGTAACTGTTATTATAAGAGAAGTCCACCAGTGGCAAATGATCCTCCCATCCGCCTTTGAAGTCTAGCATGCATGCTCTCAGCATATCTTCCAGTGTCTGTATCGTCCTCTCTGACTGTCCATCAGTTTGTGGATGAAATGCTGTGCTAGTTAATACGTCGGTCCCCATAGCCGACTGCAGGCCCTGCCATACTCTGCCGGTGAATCGGCCATCCCTGTCGGACACAATACACCGGGGAATGCCATGTAACCTGATGATCTCCCGGATGTACCGTCGACCCAAAGTCTCTGATGAATCTGTCATCTTGATGGGAAGGAAATGTGCAGACTTGGTCAACCGGTCCACTATGACCCATATTGCATCGTTGCCCTTGGATGACCTTGGCAACCCTGTTACAAAGTCCATGGATATGCGTTCCCATTTCCATTCTGGCACCGGTAAGGGTACGAGTAAACCCGGTGGTTTCCGATGTTCTGCCTTAACCTGCTGACAGGTTAAGCAACGAGTAACAAACTCTGCCACGTCTTTCTTAAGTCCATGCCACCAATAGTGCCTCTTAAGATCATGGTACATCTTGGTGCTGCCCGGGTGAATAGAGAGTTTGGTTTGGTGTGCTTCAATCAACAACTCTCTTCTGCAATTCTTAGGCACATATGTCCTGCCTCGGAACATAAGACCCTGTCTTGGTTGTAATTCCCACTCCGGTACAACCTCATCGGTAGACATTTTAGCACAAATCTCCTCCATTTCTGGATCTGTCCGTTGCTCCCGTTCAATCTCGGAGACCATGTGGGATCGTATGATTAGATTATATATGGTCCCATGATTATTGAGATAGAGATTGAGATAGAGTTTAAATTCTCTGATGGTATTTAGTACCTCCCATTCCGTCCTGATCATGCTGGCTACTGTCGCATGTGACAAACGGTTGAGAGCGTCCGCCACTTTGTTCGCCTTGCCGGGATGTTACCGAAGTGCGAACTCATAATCCGCCAGATATTCCATCCATCTGCGCTGTCTCATATTGAGTTCTTTCTGATCAAATAAGTATTTCAGACTCTTGTGATCCGAGAACACCTCGAATTTCTCACCATAGAGGTAGTGTCTCCAGCTTTTGAAAGCGAAGACCACTGCTGCTAGTTCTAGGTCATGTGTGGGATAATGGCGTTCATGAATTTTCCACTGTCTTGATCCGTACGCCACTGCACGATTACCTTGACTAAGTGTACACCCCAGTCCCTCACCGGAGGCATCGCAGTACACCTCATAAATTCTGCCTCTTTCCGGCAAGATCAGAATAGGAGCGGTCGTAAGTCTCTTCTTTAACTCCTCAAATCTTTGATTGCACAGATTGGACCACTCAAACTTGACTCCTTTCTGAGTGAGTCGGGTAAGTGGAGTTGCAATCTTGGAGAAGTCCATGATGAATTTCCGATAGTAACCGGCCAATCCCAGAAAACTGCAGATCTCGTCACATTTGTCGGCGCTTTCCATTCCCTGACTGCTGCTACCTTAGCCGGGTCCACGGCTATCCTTCCTTTGATATGATGTGCCCCAAGAAGTTAACTTTAGATAGCCAAAATTCACACTTGCTGGCTTTGGCATACAATTGGTTCTTCCTCAAGGTGTCTAGGATTATCCGTAGGTGCTCGGCATGTTCCTTCTGACTTTTGGAGTAGATCAGAATATCGTCAATGAATACGATCACAAACTGATCTAAGTAAGGACGGAATATCCTATTCATCAGGTCCATGAACACCGCCGGTGCATTAGTAAGCCCAAACGGCATGACTACATACTCATATAACCCATACCGTGCCCTGAAAGCAGTCTTCTCTATGTCCTCCTCTCTAACCCGAATTTGATGGTATCCGGACATCAAGTCAATCTTGGAGAAATGAGAGGAACCCCTAAGTTGGTCAAACAGATCATCAATCCGGGGTAGGGGATACTTGTTCCTGACAGTCAACTGATTTAATTTCCTATAGTCCACACACATTCGTAGGGTACCGTCTTTCTTTTTTACAAATAACACTGGGGCTCCCCATGCGGATATACTGTTCCGAATGAAGCCTAGTCTGAGCAGTTCATCAATTTGCTTCTTTAGTTCAGTCATCTCAGCTGGTGCCATCCTATAATGGGGTAATGATACTGGAGCGGAGCCGGGGTATAATTTTATTTCAAAGTCTATCTCCCTCTTGGGTGGCAAACCAGGGAGTTCTATTGGGAATACCTCGGCAAAATCTGCTACTACCGCCGGAAGTTCAACCATTGGTACCTTATCTAGTCTGAGGTTGTTCAAGGCGAGATGGTTCAATTCCTCCTGCAGCCTTCTAGGGATACCCTGCCTGTCAGCATGTACCCCGTACCGCTTTCATTCGGGTGACCAAAATATCACCCTACGAAGATGGCAGTCAATATGGGCCTGATATGTAGACAACCAGTCCATGCCAAATATGAAATCGTATTCCACCATATCGATTACTAAATAGTTGAACTCAAATCTGAATCCCGCGAGTTCTGTGTTTAACGCCGTACATATGAGTGCTAGTGATGTGTCTCCGACGGCGGATACAATGGTGAGTGATGTGGACAGGTTTTGTACTAGTGTACCCGTGGCAGATATGAATGCAGCAGTTATGAATGAATGTGATGCTCCAGAGTCAAATAAAGTAACAGCATAGGAACTACCAATTACAACCATACCTTGCATCACTGAACGGTCCACTCTACTGGAGATGGTATGGTGAAGAGTCGTCCAGATCCCGAAGGTTTTGGTGCCCATCCCGCTTGATTATATGTCCTGCCTCCCTGTGACTGAGTTGATCTGGCTGTAGGGCGGAAAGGGCCCCTGAAGTTGGAGGGTCGGCTAGTTTGTGGACACTCTCTCTTGTAGTGGCCCTGTTGGCCACACTGATAGCAGGTGTTCCCACCCCGGGGAACCTGTGTGACTGATGTTGATGGAGAAGGCTGACTGGGGCGAAAGCTCCCGGTAGATCCCGTGGAGGGTGAGGGCCTGCTAGGATTCGGGCGGAACTTCTTGTTGGGTTGGAATGTTCCCCGCCCACCCTGCCCTCGGCGGTTGTCGAACCGCACTATCTCATTTAGTTCCCGTTCTGCGATGGTGGCCCTGCTAACCACCCCTGCCAGTGTGGGCTCTTTGAAAATGGTCACTCTAGTCTTGATGCTTGGCCGAAGGCCCCATTCAAATTTACGGGCCCTTCGGTGTTCAGTATCCACCATATAGAACCCATAGATAGACAGTTTAAGAAATTCTCTGTGATACTCCGCCACTGTCATGTTGTCTTGTACCAATGAGATGAAGGCTTCAGTCTGGCTCTCTCTTTTCTCTTCCAGAAAAAATTGCTCTAGGAAGGTGGCTGAGAACCACTCCCATGTCATGGGGATTCTTTCTCCTTCCGGTACTAGTGCTTGTTGTTTTTCTACCACTTCCCACCAACTACCGGCATCCTCGATCAGCTAGGATGTGGCCAGTAAGATTTTATCAGCAGTACTGGAAATCTGGATCAAATTGAAGATTTGGTTGATCCTCTTTAACCAGTGTTCCGCTCCCACAGCCCCTTCCTTTCCCTTGAAGTAGGGAGGGCGCTGTTGTTGGAAGTCCTTGACCATCTTCCGATTATTGGAGTCGCTGGCGGTCGGATTGCCGCTTGAATGTTGTTGTAGAGCAAAAGCGATTGCCGCTTGAACTATGTCTTTCAACTCGGGAGGTACACCTTCTACGTTTATACTATTTTGTCCCTTGGTTGTATGAGGTGGTGGTACCTCTTCTTCCTGTCGAGGGGGTGTTATCTCTCTCTCCACTCGGGGGTAGCGACGGGTTCTTCTCTTTGGCGGCATTTCCTAAGTCATTGCACAATATTCATTGCCTTAGTTCCTTCATAAAATTGTCATGTTCATAGCTTGGAACAATTTTCCTAAGTATCAATTATTTCCTTCATTTTGGGGGGAGGAGTATCGATTTAAGTATATTTCATTCTTGGGGGAAAATTCTTAAGTATCGAATATCGTTTCTTTCATTTGGGGAAGGTTGCCAAATAAGCATACTTGGTTTGGGGAAAACTTCTCATCTAGCTATGTTGTCCATTTTCGTGAAATTGGGGGAAATTTTCCTACGTTTGATAAATCTATCAATGTTATATTTATTGTACTTCCCTTACTATCATTTTCTTACGTCAAATGTGGCGCTCAGATTGAATGTTTCAGTCTGAGTCAATCGAAGTAGATTAATCCGGCCCCCGTGCAGCGGACTCCGAAGAGTCGGTCAGTTGGGATTCTTAGCTGTCAGTGAGACATGCAACCGTCTTAATCATACTTCGAGAGATTCATTCTTTCGATTTTGCTCTGATACCAACTGTAACGTCCGCCCCTTTTCACCGTAAATCAGAGTCTATTTTTTTTTTTAAATAAAAGAATGACAAAAGCGCGGACGCCACAACGCGAGTTAAGTCCGAGCTTCTAAAGCCCGACCCTTAACTGGCCAACCCCACACAGTCTATCCTACCGGTTTTTAGATAGAAGGGAAGATACAACATTGAATTTCCAAAATACCCCTATGTTCATATTTATATCACAAAATATAATCGTCCATAAGTAATGTCCAAACCATCGCAAGAAATGTAAACTTATACAACCCGACAAGCTAAGTTACTTTAAAATTACATCTCCAAAATGTAAACGTAAATAAACTAAGACTGCGCTGCCCAAGCTCCTAAGCTTGGCTCCTGTCATGTCCACTGCTTCCGCCATCCCCTGCGTCATCAGCTAGGGTAGAAGTAGGGCGTTAGTCAACGCGCCCAGTAGAGCCGAATCCCATGGATCATGTTTTGGTTTTAGACATGCATAAATGGCCTAAGTGAATGATTGAATCATAGAAAATGTTTTATGGATTTAGGGCTTCCATTAATGTAAAAATAATGGAATGATGTTGGGACTTAAGTTATGCATATATAAGCTAAGTGAGTAGCCATGGAAAGATTAATGGCAAAGAGATAAATATAGGTGAAAATGATGGACCATGGGTTCAGCCATGGTGTATGGCCGAACCCCATGGGGAATGTGTTTGTGGACTTATGGTGTTATTAAGGTTAAATGATTAACTTATATGTGTTTGGTTTAATGAATAAAAAATGGAATGATCTTGGATTTAATTTTATTCAAACATGGAGAGGTGATGATTTTTTTAGGAAGAACCATGGGCCATAGGGTTCGGCCATGTAGTATGGCCGAACCCCATGGTGGGTGTTTAAGTGATTTTATTAGGGTTCTAAAGAATGAAAGCCATGGAAAGATGATTATGATTTTTAGGGTTTTTATGATCAAATGTAGTGATTTTTGAAAGGGTTTTAAATGAAGAAATTCATGAAAATGTAAATGGTTTTATGGCCTTGAAAGGCATAGATGGGAGTGAACCATGAATCATGGGTTTGGCCATGGTGTATGGCCAAACCCTAGGGTTATGTGTTTGTAAATTTGAAGGGTGTAAAAATAGGGAAAAATGGTTGAGAATGGTGATAGTTTAAAATGGATTTTTAAGTGTGGGAAATAATGTCGTAAAAATAAAACCATGGGGAGATTTTAGGGATGGAATGTTTTTAAATCCTATGGTGATATAATGGTGGTTTTAAATGGGTTTAGAAGGATGGAAGATATGGAGTAATGCATTAATAATTTGGAGGTTTAAAAAGGGTCAAATGTTTGTAAATTTTAAAGGGAGCTTAATAAAGAAAACCATGGTAGGTAATTAAGGATTTTTAATGGAGTTTTTAGGGTTAGAATCATGAAGGGATGATTAATGATTGTAGTTTTTTTTTAATGATTGAATGTAATAATTTTAAAGGGATTGTAAATGAGGAAATGCATGAGGTGAACCTTCTCATGGTGTTAGAATTTTAATGGATTTAGAGAATGGAGGCTATAAAAAGGGGTTAATGATTTATAAAGGTTTTAAATGAATGGGTATTAGTGATTTTTAAAAGGGGTGGAAACAATGATAAAAACCATGGAGAGTGATTGGTGAATTTAGAAGTACTTAGACCATAGTAAAGATGAAGGAATGTTGGCAACTTCAATGGATTTTAAATGTAGTTAGTAATGATCAAAATTGATGATTTAAATGCATGATGTAAACCTCCTCATGGGAGGGCTTATTATGGATCTAAATGTGGTGAGAAAGACCCAAGGAAAAATGGGGATTAGGTTGAATTAAAGGTGCTAATTTTAATAAAACCCATGACCCAATTTATGAGCCATTTGATGGGCTAAACTTGGGATTATGTATGTGGTTAGATGAATGGAAAAATTAGGCTAAGTTAAGGACTAATTTGTTAATGTGCATATCATGGTTGATGGAACATTAATGGGTCTAGTGTATGGATCAATTATGAACAAAAATGTACATGGATTAAGTGAATGAGTAACCATGGAAGGGTAGTGGCAAAACCGTAAATATTGGCCAAAATGAAGAACCCCATGGGAGGTGACCATGGACTTAGGCGTTTTTAAGATGACCTTATGTATGGTTAAATAAAGCCTAGGGTGGCTGATTTTTAGACTCATGTAATTAAAATAATTAATATGGTTAAGGGATTAAATGGGACCCACGAACCTAACTAGTAGGGTTCGACCATGGTGTATGGCCGAACCCCACTAAGGCTTAGATAATGGACTTAGACGTGATTTAAAACATGAATCTAATTGATAATATGTAATAAGGTACCAGACATCGCAAGCGGTGCGCGATCGGCGACCGGGTTTGTGGATGGAGAAACGCAAAGGAACGTTAGTAGGTATTCGGTAGGATTCCTACCTTTTTGTAAGCCATGGATTATGTGTTATGTATGGGTTTTTCCTTGATTTATTTTGGTAAGCATATAATTGTTTTAAGATGGGTTTTAAGGCTATGATGTGTATATTGATGCTTTGCTTGATCTATTTTTGATAATCAAAGTATATGTTTTATTGATGGGATTTTAAATGCCTGGTTTGTGCTATCACATATATTACATGGCATATGGCATCTACATCTCATGCATGACATGGGAGGTATATAGCATGGGAAGGATGAAAATAAAGAAACCGGAGTCCATGCTCCGTCGAGGCAACCGAGAAGCAAACATGGGGACACCTTGACGAGGTGTTGCCGTCAAGGGGGATGATTTGTGATTGTTTATATCTTGACGAGGTTTTGCCGTCAAGAGAGATGATTTGTGATTGTTTACACCATGACGAGGCCTTGCCGTCAAGGGGGATGATTTGTGATTGTTTATATCTTGACGAGGTTTTACCGTCAGGGGGATGATTTGTGATTGTTTATATCTTGACGAGGTTTTGCAGTTAAGGGGGATGATGTGTGACTGTTTATATCTTGACGAGGTTTTGCCGTCAAGGGGGATGATTTGTGGTTGTTTATTGACGAGGTCTTTCCGTCAATGGGGATATGGCATCATGATGGTATGGATGATGGGTGGGACACATGACATAAAACACCCATGGCATGGCATTCATTTTATGGTTTTCATTATATTATACCTATGTGCTTGTTATCACTAATCCATGTGTTAGCCCTACTCGGAGTCCTACTGGGCGGGTTGTCTAACTCCCTACTTCTACCCTAGCTGATGACGCAGGAGATGGCGGACACGAAGGACGAGACGGAGGCCAAGCTTAGGAGTTTGGGAAGGCGGACTACTTAGTTTATTTAATTTATTTTGGAAATGTAATTTGAATAGCTTAGCTTGTCGGAATGTAATAATTTAGATTTCTTAATATGGTTTGGTCTTTACTTTGGCACATTATCATTTTGAGACATAATTATGAATTTAGGGTATTTTAGTAATTTAAATGATGTATCTTCCCTGCTATCTAAAAATTGGTAGGATAGTCTCTATTATAATTCCGCATTTTAGTTTAATATTCTTCGAGCTTACTTCTATGTGTGAACCGTACTTGTGGACTTAGTTCCACACACACGTATTGTTGGCCAGTTAAGGGCCAGCTTTAGAAGCTCGGACTTAACTCGCGTCGTGACGTCTCGCGCCCTTTGTCACTTTTATTTCAAAAAAAAAAAAAAATAGACCTGATTTCGGTGAAAAGGAGTGGGCATTACAAGAGGACTCACTGAGGAGTCCCTCTGACCGGTTGGATGTGAAAACCGAATCCCGGAAACCCACTGTTTTTGGATTCATATTTCACTCTCTGTTCAGCATCACTATTTGTTGTTGCAGACAGAGGAAGAAGACGACTCTTGGAAGTTCCGAGAGTTGGCCTTTGGACGTTCCGAGGTTGACCCCTTCGGAAGTTCCGAGCTTCGGCTCGAAGTTCCTAAGCGTCAGAGGCTAACCGTTTCCCGCCTCTACTGCAGAGACGTTCCGAGCAGTTCAGAAGGACCGAACCACTTTCGGAAGTTCCGAGCTTATCTCGGCATGATCCGAGACACACAGACCCACTCAAACCATGTTTTCTGTCTTCTCGAGTTCGGAAGCACCTTCGGACGATCCGAGACTTGACCTCGGACGATCCGAAGATCACGACCATGTTCCGAGGTTCTGTGGACTAGTTTAGACCGTGGCTCGGACAGTCCAAATCCACAGTACCTGGTTCCGAAGAACCTAGTTTTTTAATGTTAAATCTTGGTTGATTGATGATGCATGTGTTAGATCCTAGGTTTACATGTGATGTTTATACCCTTTTGATAAATAAAATTGTACTAACCCTTCTTCTCTTATTATTATAGTGTATTACTTATTGTATTCACTTCCAGGCTGACACTATTTGTCGGGCACTGAGTGACTTCACTTCCAGGCCGACGCTATATCTGTCGGACACTGAGTGACCTCTAGGCCTAACTCAATACGTCAATCTGGTCAATGCCCAGAAGACAATATGAAAAGTGGCTTGAACCCTTGTACATCTAGACCTAACTCAATACGTCAATCTGGTCATGCCCAGAAGACAATATGAGAATTGGTCTGAGCACCTATTTATTGCTATATTGTGGATTATTGTAACAAAATGGTTAGAAACCAAATAGGAGACTCAATTCCATTTGCCCTGGAGATTCTTGGAAAAACAGTATGGTTTCGAAATACTGTAGTATGTATTTCTTTGAATGCTATGTATGTTGACCAATTATTGATTGCACACTTGTTTGCATGTTGACAAAGACTTTGAGACCACACAATTTCGGTGAGGGGACTTAACTTTGCAGTAGGCGTAAATCAGGTTTAATGAGATGGATCTTGAGCAATGAGTGGTTTCAAGTTTTGAAGAACCCACCCATGTACCCGGACATGATGCACTGTTGTAAGAAGTACTTATGATGATTGTAAATGTCTATGATGTTGATCATATGTGTTTAAATACTGCTTCCACGTGCCTTGACTATTGAACCAATATTGGCCATGTGTGAGATGGTTTACGTCTACTGGACCAGGGGTGTCGACAGTTGCTGACTTGGGGAGTGTTAGTACCGGCCATGTGAGGGCCGGAGATGTACTTGCAAGGATGTATTTTGACCGTGTCGGGACTTAATACAATGGTCTCAGCGTAGTATGTAGGTGTTACGATGGATGACAACAATAATGGAATGATGTTGAGAATTTTTTGTCAAGCATGAGATATCATATTGCAAATGTTGATTATTTAACTAATCGATGTTTCATTAGACTGCATTGTTATATTTCCTTCACTGGGCTAATTAGCTCACACCACTCACATTTTAGAAGATGTACACGAGGAGGAGAACCCTCCGTATGAAGCTTAGGATGGATAAGTTGTTGCGTTGCCTTGGGATTCCCACTGAGGGGAATTCTGCTATCTTTGTCTTTTGGTTCCTTGAACCATATGTTTTTGTAAAGTACCATGTGTGGTACTTAGTTCGGGTTGATGTAATGTATTAAACCGCTATGTGTTCCGTAGCTACTCTGGTTATGATTTAATAACATCTCCTTTATGGAATTATGTATTTGTGATTGTGTTGTGGGTAGGCATATGGTATATGTTTGAGTCCACCTGTTGGGCTCATGTGTGGCTTTTGCTTCTGGGCCAAACCTTTGATCCGGCCCAGTTAGAATTCTTGAGTTTAGTTTCAAAAAAAAAAAGTCAGTGCGTGAAGATTTTCATATCCATGTTTATGCGCAAGAGTATCTCTAAAAAGGGGTCATTTCCTTGTTAAAAACGGCACTAAGGCAATTGCTAAATGGAAGGGGCGCGTGGCATCTTCTAAATATAGGCCGAGTGGAAGTTTTATAGAAGGGAGGCGCATAAGGAAGAAGGGGCGCACGGCACCTTCTAAGATAGGACTGATTGGAAATTATAAAAGAGAGGCAGCAAGGGGCGCACGGCATACACATTCAGAGAGAGGTAGTAGCAAGACAAAGCAGCGCACGGCATACACAAAAGAGGCTAAGGAAGGAAAAGGATCGGAAGAAGAACAATTCAGAGCGAAGGAAAACCTGTAACACCTCGGATTTTCAGTGTAATAGCCCGGAATTTTTAAATCAATATATATGTGGCTATTATTTATTTTAATGATGGAAATGGAGAATTTTGATGGTATGGATGTTAAGTGGATCAAAATTTGGGACAAAGGCCCAAGTATGGTCCAATGGACCATAGATTGGATTAAATTCAGTTAAATGGTCAATAATGGTTAATTGGGCCCAACACCCATTTGGGACCCAATGGGTCAAGATGGTTAAGCCCTAAGGTAAATGGGTAGGAAATAAATTTAATTGGGCCATGGGCCCAATGGTGATCCAATAAGGGGAATGGATTGAATTGATTTAAATCACCTAAGTTAGTGATGAAATAATTAAGATGGCATAACCAAGTGGGGCCCACCTCCACCTCATCAAGTAAGGTAGCGTGTGGACCAAGGCATAGGTGGGGCCGACCATCATGGTTGACTTGGTCAACCATGGATAAGTCAAAGCTAATTAAAGAGGATCAAAGTGAATTAATGTGTTTTAATTAATGTGAATCACCTAAGTTAATTTTGATTAAGCCTAGGTGACATGGCCGAATGGGGCCCACCTCCACCTCACCAAGTGAGGTGGCGGGTAGGCTAGGAGTTAGTGGGGCTGGCCACCATGGTTGACTTGGTCAACCATGGGTGGATACATGGAAGGAGTTTAAGGAAATGGAATTAGATTAAATGGAAATTAATTAACCTAAGTTGAGGATCCAATTAATTAATTACTTAGGTGAGTCAAATGGGGAGTCAAAGGGATAAGTCAATGGGTGGTTTCATCTCATTGAAACCACCCCAAACCACTTAAAGAAACACAAATAAAACCATTGGCTAAGGGTGGTGGTTTTATCTCAACCACCACCACTAAGACATGTGAGCCCATGCTTGGTTGGTGGAGGAAATGATGGTGGAGTGTAACTTAAGCAACCAAATGAGATGGTTTTTCATCTCATCCCATTCTCATCTCACTCTCTCCATCCCTCCCTCTCCAAAACCGTCCCTCACTCTCACAAGGAGAAAGAAGAAGAAGAACTTAGAAGAAAGGAAGAAAAAATTCAAGCATTGGCCAACCACCTCAAGACCAAACCTTGGGATAGTTTTTCCCATCCTCTCCTTCTTTCCCTTTCTCAAACCCACTCCATCATTGGCCGACCCAAACATTAATGATCTCATTTTGATCAAGCACATCTTGGCCTAAGATCAAGGAGAAGAAGAAAGGAGAAAGGCTAAGGAATCCAAAGGGAGAAAAGGAAGTCGGAGGAGCCGTCGGATTTGTAAGTATCTCTAAACAAGATGTTAGGTTTTTAAGGTTTAAAAATGGAGTCCATATCTTAGATTAAATGGTGGCCAAAAATGTTTATAGGCCATGGATTTAAAATCCATCCAAAGATGAAGTGAGAAATGGACAAACCCTAATAGATGAGATGGGTTAAGAAAAATAAATGGACATTAAGGACATTATGTATTAAGATTTATTTAAACATGGAAGTATGGATTTTGAAGGAATCATGGGCTATAGGGTTCGGCCATGTAGTATGGCTGAACCCCATGGTAGGTGATTAAGTAATTTAATAGGGTTTTAAAGAATGGAAGCCATGGAGGGTGGTTAATGATTTTAAGGTTTTAAATGAATGAATGTTAGTGATTTTTAAAGAGTTTTTAAATGAGGAAAATAATGGGAGATGTAAATGATTTTTATGGCCTCAAAAGGCATGGATGAAGATGAACCATGAACCATGGGTTCGGCCATGGTGTATGGCCGAACCCTATGGTGATGTATTTGTAATGATTATGGGTGTAAAATATGGAAAAATGATGGGGAATGTTGGTAGTTTGGATGGACTCAAAAAATGAACCTAATGGTGATCAAAGGGGTAATTTAAATGTATGATGGAATCCCCTCATGGAGGGACTTGTGGTGGATCTAAAATGTAACAAAAGACCCAAGGAAAAATGGAGATTAGGTTAAATTAAAGGGGCTGATTTTAATGATTCTATGACATGATTGGTAAGTCATTGAGGGATCTAAGTTGTGGATAAAAAATGTGGTAAATGATCCAAGAGAAATAAGGAGATTAACATCATGGGTTCGGCCATGGTGTATGGCCGAACCCATGACCCATTTTATGAGCCATTTGATGGGCTAAGTATGGGGTTATGTATGTGTTTAAATGAATAAGGATTAGGTTAATTAAATGGCTGATTTTTAATGTGTTCATGTCATGATTGATGGATCATTAATGGATCTAAGTTTGTGGATCAGTTATGGACTTAATTATGCATGGATAAATGAGTGATTAGTCATGGAAAGGAGTAGTGGCAAAATCGTAAATAACGGCAAAAAATGAAGAACCATGGGTTCGGCCATGGTGTATGGCCGAACCCCATGGAGGATGATTATGGACTTAAGTGTGTTTGATGATGACTTTAAGTATGGATTAAATGAAGCCTAGGGTACTGGTTTTTAAACTCACAAAATTAAGATAATCAATGGATTAAGATGGGACCCACAAACCTAATTAGTAGGGTTCGGCCATGGTGTACGGCCGAACCCCACTAAGGCATATGTTAGGGACTTAATCATGGATAAAATATGGGCTGATTATTACTATGTAATAGGGTATCGGACATCGCAAGCAGTGCGCGTTTGGTGACCGGATTCGTGAACGGAAACGTAAAGGGACGCTAGTTGGTATTCGGTAGGATTCCTACCTTTTTGTAAGCCATGGATTATGTGTTATATAATGGTTCCTTTGATTTATTTTTGTAATTAGATGGTTTGTTTTAAGATGGATTTTTATGGCTACGATTTAAATACTATATAGCATATTGCAATTACATCTCATGCATGGCATGGGCGGGAAAATAAAGGAACCGGAGTCCATGCTCCGTCGGGGTGACCGAGAAGCAAACATGGGATAGCCTGATGTGCTATAACCGGAGTCCATGCTCCGTCGGGGCGACCGAGAAGAAAACATGGGGACACCTTGATGAGGCTTTGCCATCAAGGGGGATACTTGTGTTGATTGATCTTGATGAGGTTTTTCCATCAAGGGGGACTTTATGAATGATTGAAAAGGGGCAATGGTACAATGGTAATGGGTGATGGGTGGGACTCATGACATAAGACACCCATGGCATGGCATTCATTTTATGATCTTTATTATATTATTACCTATGTGCTTGTTATCACTAATCCATGTGTTGGCCCTACTCGGAGTCCTACTGGGCGCGTTGTCTAACGCCCTACTTCCACCTTAGCTGATGACGCAGGGGATGTCGGAATCGAAGGACACGACGGGAGCCAAGCGTAGGAGCTTGGGGAAGCGGGCTAGATAGTTTACTTAAATTTATTTTGGAAATGTAATTTGAGTAACTTAGCTCGTCGAATTGTAATAATTTATGTTTCTTGCTATGGTTTGGACTTTACTTTTGGATGTGATGATTTTGACGTAATTTAGTAATTTAAGTAATGTATCTTCCTTGCTATCTAAAAATTGGTAGGATAGACTCTATTATAATTCCGCATTAAGTTATAATCCCTCGAGCTTACTTTCTACATGTGAACCATTCTCGTGGACTTAGTTTCCACGCACACGTAGGGTTGGGTAGTTAAGGGCCGGGCTTTAGAAGCTCAGACTTAACTCGCGTCGTGACGTCCCGCTCTTTTGTCACTCTATATTTCAAAAAAAAAAATAGACTCTGATTTTCGGATAATTAAATTTAAGCGAGTGTAAAGGGCAGGGCGTTACATTCAGTTAATTATTTTGTATGAAAATAACCCATTTAATTGTGAATATTAGTTATGGATTTTAAATTGGGTAAAGAGTTGGGTCATTGGCCCAATTAGGACCCAACGGTTTTGGAATTGTTTTCATAAAATTAAATGGGACTTGAATTAAATAATATGCGCAATCCATGTGATATGCTACAATATCTTGAGAAGATAATTAAGATTTAATAAGATTGTGCATGGCCGTGTGGGAGATGTGCAATCTGTATGTGATGCGCATAGATCATTTTAAAGGGGGTATTTCCCTTGATTTAAAATGGCATTAGGGAAGTGTCTAAAATTAAATTGGGACTCTCCCAAAGTGGGAAGTCTAAACTTGGCAATGGCTAATCTAAGACAAGGGGTACACGGCATTACTAATCTAAGACAAGGGGTACACAACATTACTAATCTAAGACAAGGGGTACAAGGCAATTGCTAATGTATCAAGGGGGTAAGATTATCTTAAGCACCTTCTTACTTGGGATCAAAAGGAAGTGATAAAAGGGGAGACATAGAGGGGCTCAAGGTTTACGCCATAGCCGAACTCTCTCTCTCTCTCTCAATCTCTCATTCTCGGCAATACAACAAGAAGGGAAAGAGAAGGCAGCCAGCGATTGTGAAAGATCAAGAAGAAGGAGAAGGATTGGAAGAGCAAGAACAACCGAAGGAAAACCGAAGGAGTCGCGGAACCGGTAAGTAGTTTGATGTTTTGTTTAAGATAAGGAACCATAGGGTTCGGCCATGGTGTATGGCCGAACCCCATGGAAGAATATTGGGAGATGAATATGTAACGCCCGCCCCTTTTCAATGAAATCAGAGTCTATTTTTTTTTTTTTATGAATAGTGACAAAGGGCGCAGACATCACGACGCGAGTTAAGTCCGAGCTTCTAAAGCTCGGCCCTTAACTGGTCAACCCTACGTGTGTGTGGAACGAAGTCCACGGAGAATGATTCACACGTAGAAGTAGCTCGTGGAATATTAAACTACGTGTTGTATTACAATAAAGACTATCCTACAAATTTGAGATAGCAGGGAAGATACATTCATTTAATTACCAAAATACCTCAAAATAATATCCAAAATAAAATCCAAAACATAGCAATTAATCTAAAATATTACATTCCAACGAGCCAAGCTATCAAATACATTTCCAAGTTAAACTTGAATAAACTAAATAGTCTGTCTCCCCAAACTCCTAAGCTTGGCTCCCATCTCGTCCTTCTGCTCCGGCATTTCCTGCATCATCAGCTAGGGTAGAAGTAGGGCGTTAGACCACGAGCCCAGTAGGACTCCGAGTAGGGCTAACACATGGATTAGTGATAACAAGCATACAGATAATCATATAATGAAAATGAGAAAGTGAATGCCATGCCATGGGTGTCTTATGTCATGTATCCCACCCATCATCCTTACTATCATGATGCCATATCCCCCTTGACGGAAAACCTCGTCAAGATATAACCAATCACACTGTATCCCCCTTGACGGCAAGGCCTCGTCAAGGTGTTCCCATGCTTATTTCTCGGTCCCCCCGACGGAGCATGAATTCCTGTTGTACCTTATGGTACCCCCTTGATGGATGAATCACATCAAGATATCCCCATGTTTGGTTCTCGGTCGCCCCGACGGAGCATGGTCTCCTGTTATAGCCTATCAGGCTATCCCCATGGCTGCTTCTCGGTCGCCCCGATGGAGCATGGTCTCCGGTTATAGCCTATCCCCATGGCTGCTTCTCGGTCGCCCCGACGGAGCATGGACTCCGGTTTCATTTCATCCTTCCCCTACCATATCCCTCCCATGTCATGCATGAGATGTAGATGCCATATACCATGTAATATATGTAACTCATATAAAACCATCTTAAACAATCCCATGACTATCAAAATAAATCAAAGGAAACCCATCACATAATACTAAATCCAAAACCCATCTTAAAAACAACCACATGATTTCCAAAATAAATTAAAGGAAAACATCACATAATACTTAATCCAAAACCCATCTTAAAACAAACCATATAATTTCCAAAATAATTCAAAGAAATCCATCACTCAATCCATGGCTTACAAAAAGGTAGGAATCCTACCGAATACCGACTAGCGTCCTTTCTCGCTTCCGTCTGATAATCCGGTCGCCGATCACGTACCGCTTGCGATATCCAATACGTTATTACATACACATAATCAGTCCATATTTTAACTATTTCTAAGCCCATTAAACATTTCCAAGTCCATATGAAAATCGGTTACTATTTAGGTTTTGTGGGTCCCATTTAATCCACTACATATTTTTAATTACATGAGTTTAAAAAATCAGCCTCCTAGGCTTTATTTAACCATACATAAAAAAAACATTGGTGACATTTAAGACCATAAAAAAAAAAAAAACATTTACCTTCATCCATGGATTCCCTCATTTAAAAACCCCTTTTAAAATTACCATTATTCTTTCATTCAAAACCTTCAAAATCATTAACCCCTTTGATCAACATTATGTTTATCACTTTGAGTTCATCAACATTACCAGTCTTCCCCATTGAAATCACTTAACCACCTTCCATGCTTTTCTTCACTAACATCCCTTTAAAACTTACAAACACTTGACCCTTTTTAAGCCTCCAATACATTAACACCTTACTCCACATTTTCTATCCTTTTAAACCCATTTAAAAACCACCTTTACACTACCATAGGATTTAAAAACATTCCATTCCTAAAATCTCTCCATGGTTTTATTTTTAAAACATTATTTCCCACACTTAAAAAATCCATTTTTAAACTATCCCATTCTCAACCATTCCTCCCTATTTTTACACCCTTCAAATTTACAACCACATAACCCTAAAAATCACAAATTACCCTCCATAGCTTCCATTCTTTAAAACCCTCATAAATCACCTAATCACCTACCATTTCATCACCATAGGGTTCGGCCATTCACCATGGCCGAACCATGGTTCATGATCCATCATTTTGGTACATTTTCTTGAGTCCATTAATGATTCATTTAGTCATGCCATACTTTCCATTCCTTTCATGGTTTCTGAAACACTTAATTCATCAAAGTTTCCCCATGCCTTTTAAGGCTACCAACACCATTCACACCTCCCATGCATTTCCTCATTTAAGCCCCTTTAAAAATTTCCTACATTTAATCACTAGAAACCCTAATAATCCTAATCATTCCTTCCATGAATTTCTTCATTTAACATCCCTTTACAAATCACCATATTTAATCATTAACACCTTAAGAAAAACATAAACCATCTTTCCATGATTTTCATTCAAGATCCCTTTAAAAAGAACTACCACATGTAATCAATAAACACTTACAAACCCTAAATCATCCTCCATTCTTTTTCCTCATTAAAACTCTTTAACTTCACTAACATTTATTCATTAACATCTTAAAATCATAAATCCCCCTTCCAGGGTTTTGATCTTAAAAACCCCATTTAAGCTTACTTAATTACTCACCATAATTCCTTCCAAAAATCACACACATTTCATGCTTAAATAAATTTCATTACATAATGTCCTTAATGTATTTATTTTTCCTTAACCTAATTTATCCACTTTTCCATCCTTCCATTTGATGGATTGAGATCCAAGGCCTATGATTATTTGGCCACCATCAGATTTCAAGAATGGATCCCAAAAACTTAAACCCTAAAAATCCAAATCTCTTGTTTAGGAATTACTTATAATCCGACGCCTCCTCTGACTTTCGTCACTCCCGTCGGCTTCCTTGGCCCTTTCTTCTTCCTCTCCTTGTTTGATCATCTAAGATGCTTGATCCATGGTGAAACACCATAGCTTGGGTTGGCCAAGATGGGGTGTACTTGAGAGACAGAGAGGAGGAGATGGTGAGAAATAAGATGCCAAGCTTTGATATTGTAGTGGTGGCTCATGCTTACACCTTTTTCCTCTCTTTTTCTTCTCTTCTTCTTCCAAGTTTTCTTCTTCTTTTTCCTTAGAGATGAGGGACGGTGGTGTGGGAGAGATGGAGTGAGTAAAATTGAGAATGGGATAAGATGGAAACCCATCTTATCCCAAGGTAGCTTACTTTACACTTTAACATAAATTTCCCACCAACCAAGCCTATGATATTTTTCATGCTTTTTGACCCAACCAACACTATTCAACGTTTTTTCATGTTTGAAATGGATTGTTTGATCTTCCATTTGACCATTTGACCATTCTTTTAACTTAGCTTA
>CM039087.1:33555906-33635931 GCA_022113865.1 Chimonanthus praecox | reverse complement strand
ATAGTTCACTCCGTATGTGTGTGGATTACCGAAAACTGAACCAGCTGACGGTCAGAAACAAGTACCCTCTACCCAGGATCGATGATCTATTTGATCAACTTAGAGGTTCCAGTCATTTCACTAAGATTGACCTGATGTCCGGATACCATCAAATCCGAGTTAGGGAGGAGGCCATAGAAAAGACAGCCTTCAAAACGCGGTATGGACTATATGAATTTGTTGCAATGCCGTTTGGAGTCACCAATGCACCGGCTGTGTTCATGGATCTAATGAACAGGATTTTCAGTCCTTACTTGGACCAATTTGTCATTGTATTTATTGATGACATTTTGATTTATTCCAAAACTCAGGAAGAATACGTTGAGCACCTGAGGATAGTTCTGGACACTTTGAGGAAGAACAAGTTATATGCCAAAGCCAGCAAGTGTGAATTCTGGCAACCCAAGGTTAACTTCTTGGGACATGTCATATTAGCAGAAGGTATAGCCATGGACCTGGCTAAAGTGGCAGCAGTGGGAGAATGAAAAACGCCAAAGAATGTAACCGAGATCCGTAGCTTCTTGGGATTGGTTGGTTACTACAGAAAGTTTATCATGGATTTCTCCAAGATTGCTGTAACACTCCAATTTCTCAATGAAATGGATAATTATGAAAATGCCCCTGATTTGTTAAATTAAATGTTTGTGATGTTAAATAACGAAATGGTGGGGCCCATTGCTCAAACTAAGATCCTAAGAGCATATTATAAGGGTTAGATTGAAGGGAACGAATAATGTACAACAATTGGGTCGAAAATGGTTAAATGGGTCAAAGGGCCCAATTGGACCCAATGGGTCATAATGGACTCATTAGACCATTGTGTGAGCTCAAATTAAATGGGGTTAAACTGAATTGATTGGAAATCAAGTGGAGCAAAAATTGGTAAGCTTGATGCACAAGTGAAAACAATTTAAAAATGGCAAAATCAGCCCATTAATGGGTCATATTGTCAAAATGGGTCAAGGGACTAATTGGGGACCCAATGGGTCGGGTTGACTAAGTTGACCACGGCTGACCATGTGGGCCTCCAAATGACCTCAAGTATGAGTTAATTCAGGCCGAGTTGGGACTGAATTGCATTGGGTTTTAATTAAGAAATGAGTTAACTCAGATGCATTAAGTGTGTTGAGTTGAATGAGTTGATTTGGAATAAAAAGATCATGAGTCAAGTGAGTCAAGAGGAAATGGAAAGGAGTTCTAATCTCACACAACTCTTAGATAGACAAATCCTAGCCGTTGGAATGAAAAGGTGCCTTGGCCAAAGCCAAGGGACACCAAGTAATGGCGTCATGCATCTCATCTCATGAGATGCATGGGTTGAAAATGAATGGATGCAATGTTTGGTGCAAGGGGTGCCTTGGATGGCACCCAATGCCTCCTTGGTTTTATCAAGGTTTAATGAGGGAAATGAATGGACGTTGTGGCTGAATTACAAAAGGGATAGACCACCTCATTTGGCCGATTTTCACATAGAAAATCTTAGGAATCCCCATCTCTCTCTCCCTCTCTCCAAACTCCTTCTCTTGGCTGAACCAGCAGTGGTGTTTGCACCAATTGATCAAGCATAAACCACCAAAGGAAGGGAGGCTAAGAAAGATAGTAAGCAAAGAGCAAAGGCAAGAAGAAAATCTTGGAATTTGGTAAGTATTCCCATGGGTATTTTGTTTATTAAGATGGAACAAATGGAACATGTCTTGGGCCATGGGTATGGCCGAATGCATCAAGGTTTAAACCTTGGGTAATGGAGGTTTAAAAATTATAAAAAAGAATCATTGGTTTCAGCCACCTTGGAGGGCCGAACCCCATGGAAATAATTGGTTGGTTTTGATGATCTTTGAAACATAGAAACCATACAATTGTGGGACTGTTTTAGATGTCTCTATTAGACTTAAAATGCATGTTTTAAAAAGGTTTAAAACATGGATTTGGATGTCATGAATGGCTGAATGTATCATGGGTCTAAACCTTGGGTATAAATTGATAAAATGGATCATTGGGTTCGGCCACCTTGGATGGCCGAACCCCATGAATTGATGTTGACATTTTGATGGTTTGTGGAAGGTTAAAAACCATGCAAACCATACCGGTGGTGGAAGTATTTACTTGTTAGGCCATGTTATGATGAATTTATCAATGATCTAAAGTAAGGTGATGAGGTTGAAAAGGATGGAAATTTAGAGCATGGAGTTCGGCCACTTAGGATGGCCGAACCCATGGAAATCATTGGTGAATGGTATGGTTTTTGGGGATAAAAACTATACCAAGTGTATAGATGTTTAAAAGGATTGTAAAATGGAATTAATTAACTATATGGGATTGGCAATGGATGGTTAAACCTTGCTGTTTTTATGGCTGAAAAACAGTGGATAAATTATGTAAGATCGTTGGAAAAATTGCATCCAAAGAACCATGCATGGCCGAACCCCATGGGTTGCTGTATGGGTTGTTTTATGCGAATTACTTGGAGTTATGGTTACTGATTTGGCTCAACCTATGGATGGCTGAACCATGTAATTACCTTGGTAAAAGGGTGTAGAACCTAAGTTAAGTTTATAGGAGGGAATCATTGGGTTCGGCCATGTGTATGGCCGAACCCCATGGACCATTTTATATGGACTGTTTTGGTTGAATCAAAGGGATTTCATGTTTGAATATTATGGAACAATATGAGGTATTTAAAAGGGTTCTAAGTGAACAATTGGATAAGATATGGGTTGGCCATTTCATGGCCAAACCATAGGGTTTCTATGGGTAAGATATGGTGGAAAGGTTTAAATGGAAAGCCATAGGGTTCGGCCATACCATGACCATGTTTATGGGTTTTATGATTACATTTCATGGAAATAATTTAGTGGTTCTAAAGTTTAAGCATGATACAATTATGAATGGATAAAGAGATCAAATTAAAGTGGGAGAGGTTCGGCCATGGGTATGGCCGAACCCCACAAGATGTTTTTGGGTCTTAGATGTGAATGAATATTTAAATGATAGTATGATTTACTTATTGTTATATAGACAGGTAACGGAAGTTGAACGACGTGCAAGTCGTGACCGGGTAAAGCCTAAGAAAGAACGGACGCTGAAGTGAATCTTCAGTAGGTTTCCTACCTACTTGTAACCACAATTATGATTTGGTTTTATTATGTTTTTATGAGATATGTTGTATTTGATTTACGTTTCAAATGAGGTTTTGAATGATGAGTTATGTATTTACAAATGACATACAATGCATTGACATCTCATGCATGGCATGGGATGATGATTGTGGAACCCGGAGTCCACACTCCGGTGATATGCTGTGATGCAACTGTGAGACCTCCTTAGGCGATGAGGGTCCCGCCAGGAGGAGTATTAATGATAATATGAGTTATCGTCCTCCTTAGGCGATGAGGGTCCCGCCAGGAGGAGTAATATGATGATAAGAGTCACATTGGTCTCCTGAGGCGATGAGGGTCCCGCCAGGAGGATTATCAGATGATTGTGGAAACCAGAGCCCATACTCTGTCGGAATGCCCGTGATGCAACTGTGGGGCCTCCTTAGGCGGTGAAAGTCCCGCCAGGAGAATTAACAGGTTGATATGAGACACGTCAAGTGATGGCTATGTGTATGTGTGATGGGGTGGGGCTCATTACATTTGCATACATACATAGCATGGTTTTATATGTTTTTGATAATCATACATGTAACGCCCCGCCCTTTTCGAGAATTTCAGAGTCTAATTTTTTTTTAAAAGTAATAATAAAACATCGAAAGAGAGCGGGCGGCGTCACGACGCGAGTTAAGTTCAGACTACCCAAGTCTGAACCTTAACTGGCCACCCATGTGTACATGGAATAGACCATGATGGTGAATCACACATGGATCTAACATCAACATGCGGAATAATCTAGATTAATTGCGGAATAAAAAAATGAGATAGCAAGTAACAGTCCTAAACATTATTTATCATAGATCAACCATCCAAATGTTATCAACCTAATCAAACCATAGCAAGTAACGAATTATTACATGTCCAACAAAAGTATTCAAATGACAATAATATAACATAATCCAAATCCATCATTAAAGCACTTAGGCTCAGCTCCCCTCCCGGTCAATGACCTTTCCTTTCCCTTTGCTTGTACCTGCAATCTCCTCTGAGGATAGAATTAGGACGTTAGATCAACGCCCCCAGTAGGTTCCCGAATCAGGGCTACCACATGTTAGCATATAAAACATGCATATACATCATAATACATGATCAGTAAAAACAGATAAAACGATGCTATGAAATATGGACATGCAATGAGCATCCCCCATCATATACTTTCATAGCCATCACTTGACGTGTCTTGCACCGACAAGGTAAATTACAACACACTTTCATCTCTTCTATAAAATATGTACATGTAGTGGGCAACCCCCATCATGTACCATCGTAGCCATCACTTGACGTGCCTTGCACCGACAAGGTAAATTACAACAACATTCATCTTTTATACAATATGTTCATGCAATGAGCAACCCCCATCATGTACATTCGTAGCCATCACTATAGAACTTCATTCATTATCCCATGACTATGCATGAGATGCCAATGCCTGTATGCCATTTGTTAATGCATAATATATCATTTGAAACACATATATTAAAACAAGAGTATCATAAGAAAAACTGGGTAAAACCATGGTTACAAGTAGGTAGGAAACCTACTGAAGAATCACTTCAGCGTTCGTTCTTTCTTAGGCTTTAACCGGTCACGACTCGTTCGTCGTTCAACTTTCGGTACCTTATTATGCAACAATAAGTAAATCATAATCTTATTTACATGTCCATTCACATATGAGATCTAAAACATCTTATAAGTACTTTTGATCAATCTCTTCATTTGGCTTGTATTCACAGATTTGCCATTGCCACCAATACCTTGATTAAATTCTACAACCTTAACCGTAACCTTAACATGGTTCAGTCATGTTTTGGACAACAAAAACAGCAAACATGATTCCATTTTTAATCACACATACATCCATAAAATGGCCCATTAAAACAGTCCATGGGGTTCTGCCATACTCATGACCGAACCCTTATGGTTCTTTGCTCAATGATGTCCTTTGTTTAAATACTAATTGGCTCTACCCCTTAGCCATATTAAGCCCATGGTTTAGCCATCCCATGGCCAACCCAAAATCAGTAACATTATCACATAAAAATCTCCCAAAAATAGTCCACAAAGGTCTATGGTTTCCATGTTTTCCAATCATGAAAACCAACCCTCTTTTACATGGTGTTCGGCCCTCCATGTTGGCCGAACCCAATGGCTATGTTTACTATTTTTAAACTTCAGATAATAATGTAATAACAGTATATTAAAATCAGGTTTTAACTTTCAAACAAACCATCCAAAACAGTCCATAAAAAGTCTATGGTTTACATGTTTTTCCAACATGAAAACCAACATCCTTTTACATGGGGTTCGGCCCTCCATGGTGGCCGAACCCAATGGTTAGGTTTACTGTTTTTAAACCTTAGATAATAATGTAATAACAATATATTAAACCAGGTTTTAACTTTCAAATAAACCATCGAAAACAGTCCATAAAAAGTCTATGGTTTACATGTTTTTCCAACATGAACACGAACATCCTTTTACATGGGATTCGGCCCTCCATGGTGGCCGAACCCAATGGTTAGGTTTACTATTTTTAAACCTCAGATAATAATGTAATAACAGTATATTAAATCAGGTTTTAACTTTCAAACAAACCTCCAAAAATTTGCCCATTTTCATAGGGTTTTAATTTCCAAAACTATCAAAAACAGTCCACAAAATCCATGGTTTTCATATTTCCAAAACATGAAAACCAAGCCATCTCTTACATGGTTTAGACCCTTGTCAAATTCGGCCATAGCATGGCCAAATTATGACATTCAAATTCATGCTTTCAATCTTTCCAAAGTATGTATCTTAAACCTCTAAAATCAGTCCTATACTTGCATGGTTTAAATCTTACAAAACCATCAAGTTTAACCATAATATTTCATGGGGTTCGGCCATCCAAAATGGCCGAACCCTATGTCCATGTTTTCCATCTAATTGGGCATAAAAGAATCCTACTTTAACCCTTGATAGATTTGACCATCACATGGCCGAATCATGTCTTATTTTTTCCATTTTATTAAACATAAATAAATGGAAAAACTTACCACTTTCCAAGCTTTTCTTATGCCTTTGATCCTTGTCTTTTAATCCTTGCTTCCTTAACTCCTTGCTGGTTATATGCTTGGATATTTGGTACCAAAAGCCTCTTCTGTTCCAGCCAAGAACACCAATTGGAGAGAGGGAGAAAGAGATGGAATTGTAAGGCTTTCACAATGATACAATCGGCCACACATGGGTGCTCATTGTTTTTGTAATTCAGCCACCAAAACTCCTCCGCTCCCTCATCAATTCATGCACAAACCAATGGGTATTGGGTGCCATCCAAGGCACCCCTTGGCAGCTACCCATTCAGCCATTCAGATTCCCAAGCAACTCACCTCAAACTATGCATTTCATTTATCAATCATGGAACTCACCCCAAACAAGTCCCCAACGTGTGGGACTTGTTTTGGGTGGTTAAAGCTGAGCAAAACTCTTCCAATTCCCACTTGAACTCACTGATTTACAGTCCCTTGAGTTTCCATTTTGACTCACCCTACTCAAGGTATTTTTATTCCAACCCAACTCATCACATTTAATGCATTTCATTTAATGCACATGAGTTAACTCACCTTTTGATTTAATTCCAACTCACCTCAGTCCCACTCAACTGATTTGACTCGGGTTTGAGCTCCCTTGAGGGTTCACACGGTCAACAATAGTCAACTCGACCCGTTGGGTCCACTTTTAGCTCTTGACCCATTTTTGATCCATGACCCAATTATGGGTATTTTGGTCATTTGTAATCGGTTTTTGCATATGGGTCAGGCTACCCATTTCTTCTCTACTTGATTTCCGATCAAATAAGCTTAACCCCATTTAATTTAAATTCACAAAATGATCAAATCATCCATTTTGACCCGTTGGGTCCCATTTGGGCCCTTTGACCCATTTAGCCATTTTTGAGCCAAATGATGAAAATTACCCATCCAATCAAGCTTAACACTCATAATGTGCTCATATGATTTTAATTTGAGCAATGGGCCCCACTATTTCCTTACTTAACATAAGAAAATAATTAATTTAATAACTCAGGGGCATTTTGGTAATTTTCCACTTCATTGAGAAATTGGGGTGTTACAATAACCCCTTTTTTAAAATTTTCGTCCCGAAAATCGATTGAAGTAGGGTTCTCAAATTAAATTACAAAAATAACTCGGGGTGAGCTGTTCTCATCTCCGACTCAAGTTCCCATGTGGCCTCTTCATCACCATGACAATCCCATACCACTTTCAAGAACTGACTCGCTCTGTTTCGCAACACCCTCTGTTCGGTCTCCACTATCCTGACCGGCTTCTCGACGTACGTCACGTCGCTTTATACTTCAATATCTTGAACATTTAAAACATGGGACGGATCCGGATTGTATTTCCTTAGCATCGACACGTGGAACACATCGTGTAGAGCTGCTAATTGCGATGGAAGTGCTAATTGATAAGCTACATCCCCCATCCTTCTTATGATGGAAAACGGTCCCACATATCTTGGTGACAGTTTTCCTTTCTTACCAAACCTCATATGTCCCTTCCGTGGTGAGACTTTTAGAAACACCAAGTCTCCCACTTCAAATTCCAGAAACCGTCTCCTTTTATCAGCATAGCTCTTCTGCCGACTCTGTGCAGTCAACAAGTGTTGATGTATCAACTTAATTTGTGCAGTAGTTTCTGCGATTAGTTCCGGTCCGATCAATGCAGACTCACCTGCCTCTGTCCAACATACCGGTGACCTACACGGTCTACCATATAAAGCCTCATAAGGAGCCATTTGAAGGCTTGCCTGATAGCTGTTATTATAGAACTCCACCAGTGGTAAGTGGTCCTCCCATCCACCCTTGAAATCTAACATACATGCTCTCAGCATGTCTTCCAAAGTCTGGATTGTCCTTTCAGACTGTCCATCAGTCTGTGGATGGAATGCGGTCTCATCAGTAGATCTGTCCGCATGGCTGACTGCATGTTTTGCCATACTCTGCCGGTAAAACGGCCATCTTTATCTGATACTATCGTTCGGGGAATGCCATGTAGTCGAATGATCTCTTTAATATACCGCCGACCCAACGTCTCAGATGAATCTGTCATGTTAATGGGAATGAAATGTGCGGACTTAGTCAGCCGGTCGACTACGACCCATATGGCGTCATTGCCCTTTGAAGACCTCGGCAACCCCAATACAAAGTCCATGGAAATGTATTCCCATTTCCATTCTGGCACTGCTAAAGGTTTGAGCAACCCTGGTGACTTTTGGTGTTCACTCTTAACTTGTTGACAAGTTAGACAATGTGTCACGAATTCCACCACATCCCTTTTTAGTCCATGCACCAATAATGCCTCTTTAGATCATGGTACATTTTGGTGCTGCCCGGATGGATAGAGAGCTTGGACTGATGTGCCTCAAATCAGTAGCTCTTTCCTACAACTCTTTGGCACATACGTTCTTCCCCGGAATAAAAGACCTTGTCCCGGTCGTAATTCCCATTCCTGTACAATGGTGCCAGAAGACATCTTGGCCCATATGTCCGCCACTTCCGGGTCTGTCCTTTGTTCTTGTTCAATGCTGGTGACCATGTTAGATTGTATAACTAGATTGTATATGGTCCCACGGTTGTTGTAGTAAAGTTTAAACTCTCGGATGGTATTTAGCATTTCCCATTCCGATCGGATCAAACATGCCACGGATGCATGTGGTATACGGCTGAGGGCATCTGCTACCCTATTTGCCTTGCCTGGATGATATCTAAGCGCAGACTCATAATCCGCCAGATACTCCATCCATCTTCTTTGTCTGAAGTTGAGCTCCTTCTGATCAAAAAGATATTTAAGCTCTTATGAACAGAAATACCTCAAATTTCTCGCCGTAGAGGTAGTGTCTCCAACTCTTGAGGGGCGAAAACCACTGCAGCTAATTCCAAGTCATGTGTGGGGTAAAGACGTTCATGTATTTTTAACTGCCTTGAACCATACGCCACCACACTATTACTCTGACTGAGTGTACAGCCCAGTCCCTCTCCCGAGGCATCGCAATATACCTCGTGTAATAACCCGAATTTTTGATAAATATATATATTGGCATTTATTCATTTTAAATTGAAGTTTGATGTAATAAAATGCCAAATGGACCAAATTTTGGGACAATGGCCCTAGGATGGCCCAATTGGGCCATGGGTTGGATGAAATCCATTAAATGGGTCAATGAGGACTAATCGGGTCAATGATGGTCAAAGTGGGCCCGATATCCATGTGGGGTCCAATGGATCAAAATCGGTTCAAACCCTAAGGTAAGTGGAAAAGGAGGGAATCTAATTGGGCCATGGGCCCAATGGTTACCCAATAAGCCTTGAATTAGAATTGGTTCATTTAATCGGGCAACGGTAAGTAATTGGGTCAAGATTAGTCAAATTGGGTCAAAGAGCCATATGGGACCCAATGGGCCAAGGTAGGTAAGCCCTAAGATAAATGGGTAAGACAAGAATATAATTGGGTCATGGACCCAATGGTGATCCAATTAAGATAAATTAAATGGATTAGATAATTATAAAATTATCTAAGTTAAGATGTATCAAGATTAAGTGATATGGCCAAATGGGGCCCACCTCCACCTCACCAATTGAGGTGGTGTGTGGACCAAGGAAAAAGTGGGACCAACCATCATGGTTGACTTGGTCAACCATGGATAAATTTAAGAATGACTAAGGTAGATTAAGGTAAGTTAAATTGATTAAAATTATTGTAAAATTACCTAAGTTAAAATTAATGGAATTAATATAACATGGCCAAGTGGGGCCCACCTCCACCTCATCAAGTGAGGTGGCGGGTGGGGTAGGTACATGTGGGGGCCGTCCACCATGGTTGACTTGGTCAACCATGGGTGGATTTATTAGATAGATAATTGATGGAATTAAATTGGATAGAAATTAATTAACCTAAGTGAGGACTTAACTTAATTAATTAGGTTAATTAATTAAGGGTCAACATAGGCAAGTCAAAGAGGACATGGGAGCCATGCTTGGTGCTTGGGTCTCAACCACCACCACCAAAGTCAAGCTAGCCCATGTTGGTTGGTGAGCAAAAATTAATGTGGAGTCTAGGTTACTCCACCCACCTCCATCTCCTCCCCAACTAACCCATTTCACTCATCTCCATCTTCTCCACTCTCAAAAAACGTCCCATGCACTAGGGAAAAGAGTGAAGAAAACTTAGAAGAAAACTTAGAAGAAAACTTAGAAGAAAAAGAAGAGAAGAAGAGAAAAAAAGAGGTGGAACCTTGGATTCACCACTTGAAGATCAAGAGCTACCATCTTCATTATCTTCCCCTCTCTCAACCTAACACTATCTTAGCCAATCCAAGCATGTCCCACCATTGATCAAGCTCATCTAGCCGATCAAACAAGGAGAGGAAGAAGAAAGGAGGCCAAGGAAGTCGACGGGAGCGACAAAGACCGGAGGAGTCGTCGGATCGTAAGTATGTTCTAAACAAGATTTTATTTTCTAGGAATATAGAATCCATTTCTTAGACTAAATGTGGCCAAAAAGGTGGTGGGCCATGGATCTAAGATCCATCAAAAGATAAGATAAGAAATGGATAAAAATGGAGGAATGGATTAAGAAATGGAAGAATGGAATTTCTAAATGGAATTTTTAAGTCTTTATTAAGCATAGGAAAATGGAAATTTTGATGAATTGGATGGACCTTAGGGTTCGGCCATGCTATGGTAAATGGTGCTGAATTTATTAAGATGTTAAGGTTTAAAATTTTGGAGAATGGTTAATGAGAAAACATTAGTATTTATGATTTTAAATAATGGAAGGCATGGGGATGATCTAAAATCTTTGGATCTCTAAGGTTGTATTAAAGCATGGAGAGTATGGAATTTTAATGAATGGATGGATCATAGGGTTCGGCCATGGTAAATAGGGATGATTTTAATTTGGATTTTTAAGGTTTAAAACTATGTTAGATGTTAATGTTTTTTTTTTAAAAAAATGGATGAATGCTAGTGATTATAAAGAGGATTTTAAAATGAGGAAGTTTCATGAAGATATGAATGGTTTTTCATGGCCTTGAAAAGGCATAGATTGGAATGAACCATGAGCAATGGGTTCGGCCATGGGTATGGCCGAACCCTATGGTGTGATTAATGATTTGATGAAGGTAAAAAGAATGGGAAATTTTGGAGAGAGATGATAAATTTAAATGGACTTATTGAGTCTAGAAAGTGATGATTTAGTGATTTTAAAATGGATTATTTTTGGGACAAAACATGAGTCTTTGAAAATGGCATCCATAAAGGTGAACCCTAGAGTGGTGATTAGTGGCTTTAAAAAAAAATGGAAAATGGTGTAGAGGAATACTAGATTTTAATGGATTTATAAAAATGATATGTGAGGTTTTAAATGGGATGAAAATGGGGACTTGAATGGATAATTTAAATTCATTAGAGATTGGATTAAAGGGAGTAAGATGGACCCAAGAAAATGAAGATAGGGTACCATGGGTTCGGCCATGGTGTATGCCGAACCCATGATCCCTTTGTGGGCCACCTTGAGGGCCAAATGTGAAAGGACATATGGAGTTAAATGTTTTTCAAAAATTAAACAATAGGTGGCTGATTTTGGATATGTTATGGAATTATAAACGGGTCTAAGTTATGGATGAAATTTAGACTTAAAATAGACATAAGTGGGTGAATGATTAATCATAGAGGAGAGAGTGGCAAAATGGTAATTATTAGCCACTTTGAAGAACCATGGGTTCGGCCATGGTACATGACCGAACCCTATGTGGATTAGAAGTAAAATTCAATGCAATATGAATGATGAAAAGAAACGTATAGATGCTGCGTTTTAGGCTCGCTCATTTGAATATTCGAAATGGTCAAAATCGAATTTTATGTATCTGATTAAACCAATGGATAATGGGCTAAGTTAAGGGCCGATTTTCGATAAACTTATAATGTAATTAAAGATCATTGAATGGATCTAGGGTTATAATTAGTTAAGAACTTAACCATGGATAACGTATGGACTAATTCGGTAAATGTAATAAGGTATCGGACGTCGCAAAACGGTACACGATCGGCGACTGGATTATCGAATGGAAAGCTTAACGGAACGCGACACGGTATTCGGTAGGATTCCTACCTTTTTGTAAGCGATGGATATGTGATGGTGTTTTAAATTATTTTGACTTGGCTTATTATGGATTTATGATTATAATTTATGATTTATGGGACTTGCACTATGATGGGTTTTAAATTACGAATTACATGATAGTATCATGGATTATATTTTAATATTATGCATCATATGACTATGTATGGTATATCTCGAATATGGTCTATCTATATACTACATAGCATAATGCACCTACATCTCATGCATGGCATGGGCAGAAAAAAATAAACAAACCGGAGTCCATGCTCTGTCGGGGCGACCGAGAATCAGACATGGGGATTGCCTGAGGGCTATAACCGGAGTCCATGCTCCGTCGGGGCGACCGAGAATCAGACATGGGGATAGCCTGAGGGCTATAACCGGAGTCCATACTCCGTCGGGGCGACCGAGAAGCAAACATGGGGAAACAGGATATTGTATGATCATACGGATAATGGGTGGGACACATGACATAAGCACCCATGACATAACATCATCACATACGTATTTTGTTGTATTTTATGTTATCGATATGTGTGTATCACTAATCCAGGTGCTAGCCCTACTCGGAGTCCTACTGGGCGCGTTGACTAACGCCCTACTACTACCCTAGCTGATGACGCAGGAGAGGCAGGAAGCGGTGGACATACCGGAGGCCAAGCTTAGGAGTTTGGAAAGCGCAGTCCTAGTTTATATTATGTTTACATTTTGGAGATGTAATTTTAAAGTAACTTAGCTTTTCGGGTTGTATAAATTTACATTTCTAGCGATGGTTTGGACGTTACTTATGGACGATACATTTTGTGATATAATCATGAACATAGGGGCATTTTGGTAAATTCAATGTTGTATCTTCTTTTCTATCTAAAAACCGGTAGGATAGACTCTATTATCATGTTCCGCAATAATTGTAATCCGCGAGCTTACTTCTTACGCGTGAACCGTTCTCGTAGACTTAGCTCCGCGCACGCGTGGGTTGGCCAGTTAAGGGTCGGGCTTTAGAAGCTCGGACTTAACTCGCGTCCGCGCCCTCTCTCACTCTTTTATTTCAAAAAAAATATACTCTGATTTTCGGAAAAATGGGTGAAAAAGGGCGGGGCGTTACACCTCGTAACACTTGCCACTTACCGGCAAAACCAAAATAGGGGCAGTGGTAAGTCTTGTCTTCAGCTCCTCAAACCTTTGATTGCATAGATCTGTCCACTCTTACTTGACTCCTTTAGTGAGTTGAGTCAATGGAGCTGCAATTTTGGAAAAATCCATGATAAATCTTCTATAGTAACCAGCCAATCCCAAGAAACTACGAATTTCAGTTACATTCTTGGGCGCTTTCCAATCTTTCACTGCTGCCACCTTAGCCGGATCCACGGCTATACCTCCCTCAGATATCACATGCCCCAAGAAATTTACCTCGGATAGCCAGAATTCACATTTACTGGCCTTAGCATATAGCTTATTTTGCCTCAGGGTATTCAAGACTATCCGTAAGTGCTCTGCATGTTCTTCCTGACTCTTGGAATATATTAGAATATCATCAATGAATACAATTACAAATTGATTCAAATAGGGACGGAAGATTCTGTTCATCAAATCCATGAACACCACCGGCGCATTTGTAAGTCCAAATGGCATGACTACAAACTCGCATAGTCCATACCGCGTCCGGAAGGCCGTCTTCTCTATATCTTCCTCCCTAACCCGTATTTGGTGATAACCAGACATCAAATCGATCTTCGAAAAATGGCTGGAACCCTTCAATTGATCAAATAAATCATCGATCCTGGGTAGAGGGTACTTGTGCCGGACTATTAGCTGATTCAGCTTCCGGTAGTCTACGCACATCCGTAGTGAACCGTCCTTCTTTTTCACAAACAACACTGGTGCTCCCCATGATGACGTACTGTTCCGGATGCAACCCAGCCTAAGAAGTTCATCAATCTGCTTCTTTAGCTCCGACATCTCCGCTGGTGCCATCCGATAGTGTGGTAACGACACTGGTGCTGTGCCAGGGTACAGCCTGATCTCGAAGTTAATCTCCCTCATAGGTGGTAAACCAGGGAGTTCCATTGGGAACACATCCACAAATTCTTGTACAATTTCCGGAAGTTCAGTAACTGGAGCTTTGTTTATGGTGATATTATTCAATACCACGTGGTTTAACCCTTCCTGCAATCCACTTTGTTTATCTGCACGAACTACATATTGCTTGCCCTCGGGTGACTTAAATGTCACTCTTCGACCATAACAGTCGATGTTGGCATGAAACTTTGCCAACCAATCCATTCCGAATATAATATCATATTCCGACATGTCCAGCACTAAATAATTGAACTCTGAGTCCAGCTAATTCGGTGTTAACCGCCGTACAAATAAGTCCCAATGCCGAATCTCCGACAGGGGATACAATAGTAAGTTCTGTGGCTAATCTTTGAACTAATGTACCAGTAGCAGTAATAAACGATGCAGCTTTAAAGGAGTGTGATGCTCCGGAATCAAATAGTGCATATGCATATGAGCTACTCACTACCGCCATACCTTGTATCACAGGATGATCCTCCTCCTCTTCCTCTGGAGAAGTTAGAGTGAATAATCGTCCCGCTCCAACAGGGTTAGACCTTCGACCTCCCCGGCCCTGCATTCTGCCTCCTCTGGAGTATGCCGGTCTAGCTGGTGGACGAAATGATCCTCTTGAGTTAGACAGCCTGTTGAGCTTTGGGCAGTCCTTTTTGTAGTGACCAGGTTGATCACAGTGAAAGCAAGTATTCACTCCTCGAGATGCTTGAGTGACCGCAACAGATTGAGTGGGCTGTTGGGGTGAAAACCCCCACCTGATCCAACAGACGGTGAGGGTCTGCTGAAGTTCGATCTAAACTTTTTGTTGGGTTGGTACACACCTCTCCCACTCGGAGCTCGGCGGTTGTCCACTCTGGCAAATTCTGCCGTCTCCTGTTCCACAATGGTGGCCTTGCTGACCACTTCCGCCAGCGTGGCTGCTTTGAACACAGTTACCTTGGCCCTAATGTTTGGCCGTAACCCACGCTCGAACTTGCGAGCCTTTCGATATTCCGTGTCCACAATATAGTATGCATAGATTGACAGGCTGAGGAATTCTTGGTGATACTCAGCCACCGTCATTGAACCTTGTACTAACGTCATAAAGGCCTGAATTTGACGTTCTCTTTCTTCCTCTGGAAAGTAGCGCTCCAGGAATGTCGCTGAGAATTGCTCCCAGGTCATAGCAACTCCTTCTCTTCTTGGCACAAGTGCCTGCTGTTTCTCCACCACCTTCCACCATTTGGCAGCGTCATCTACCAGCTGTGACGTGGCCAATAATATTTTATGAGCATGACTCTTGATGTTCAGAAGAGTCAATATGTGGGAAATCTTCTCCAACCAGTTCTCGGCTGCGACTGGCCCTTCTCTGCCCTTAAAGTAAGGTGGGCTATTGCTGGAAATCTCTGACCATGTTACGGTCATTATTTTCGCTCGTACTTCCCCCCCCGTTCAAATGTTGTTGGAGGACGGATGTAACCACAGCTTGGACCAAGCTGTGCAGTGCAAGAGGCACAAAGGGTACAGTCATGTTACTATTCTCCTCCTCCTCGCGTCGATATGACGAGTCATATTCCTCCTCGTCGTCCTGTTGATACGTAGGATCACTCCCTTCTTCTTCCTGCCGAGAATGGTTAGACTCTTCCTTATTGTGAGATTGTTCATGTACAGACCTCTCTTCGTCATGAACGGACTGCTCTCTATCAGGTTCCGATGACGCCTTCTTGCGTCGGGGTACCACCCTCCCTTGTGGTGTGACAATGAGCACGTCATCTTTCTTTTTATCTTCCTGACGGGTCCTTCTCTTTGACACCCCCTCACCTAGTCCGATCTGTAAAACTTTTTCTTTACCCTTCGAATCCTTTACGACCTTTTTCTGTGGCGCCATTTATTCCTAATTCATGGAAACATCATAGACTTAGTTTCCATTATCAATATGCATCAAATGCCATAAATCCTCATAAAATCATAAAATCACATATTATATATAATTTCAAACTTCATCTTTGTACAGAGGTGGGTAGGGTGAAACAAAACCCTATGTATAACAAAATATTCACCCTTACAAAATAACCCTCTTTTTAATACCCGTCATACACTTCCTATCCTAGTCTTCCGTAGAAGACTCCTCATCAAAAGCGAACTTCAAACGGTTATTTGGACACGTCATCGCCGTGTGCCCTTATACTTCACATGTTGTGCAGGGCATTAAACCGGGTGCTCCTATCCGAGGACAATTAGTCCTCGCCTCTCCATGCCAGTGCAGTCCTCAAACCGGACAGACAACTCCCAATGGATGAGGACAATACAAACTGTTGTGATTGTCCTGATTACACAACTCACAGGTATCGTAGGGATCTACCTCCCCCCGCCGATTCCACTATTATAGGAAAGTCTTCCATAGGATCCTCATAAAAGAAAAATCCCAAATCCTCCTCCTCTTTTTCCTCAGGAGGTTCCACCATCCCAGGAATATCATCCATCAAATCCTCTGCAACAGGTGCTAAGTCCATCTCGACTTCTTCAGGAGGTCCCTCCTGAAGGTCCACTTGAGCTTCTACGTTGGTGTTGTTAAAAGCTGACACCAAGTCTATGGGATGGCTACGAGTTCCGCTGTGCCATTCCGAGTACTCCACATTACTCGACATATCTGTATCATATCATTTTCAAACACAAGAATATTCAACAATAATTCTAAATTAACCACTCTTGGTTTTCAGGGAATTTGATCATGCATAATACCATGTACTTTGTTTGGGAAGATTACCAAATCAACATTCTTTGTTCTCTTTTGTTTCTTGGGAAATCTCTACTTTCCTATTGTTTGTTTTCTCAATGTGGGGATTTCAGGGGAGTTCATCCTACCTTGCTACGTTTGATTTGTCCAATTATGATGACTGTACTTTACTTTTGCTATCTTTCAATGTAGTTCTCAGATTGATTGTTCAGTCCGAGTCACTCGAAGTAAATTAATCCGGCCCCCAGGCAGCGGACACTGAAGAGTCGGTCAGTTGGGATTCTTATCTGTCAGTGAGACAGAAACCGTCTTAATCTTACTTTGACGATTCAACTTCCCGTTTCGATCTGATACCAACTGAAGAGTCGATCAGTTGGGATTCTTATCATAGATCAACCACCCAAATGTTATCAACCTAATCAAACCATAGCAAGTAACGAATTATTACATGTCCAACAAAAGTATTCAAATGACAATAATATAACGTTAATCAAATCCATCATTAAAGCACTTAGGCTCAGCTCCCCTCCCGGTCAATGACCTTTTCTTTCCCTTTGCTTGTACCTGCAATCTCCTCTGAGGATAGAATTAGGGCGTTAGATCAACGCGCCCAGTAGGTTCCCGAATCAGGGATACCACATGTTAGCATATAAAACATGCATATACATATCATAATACATGATCACTAAAAACAGATAAAACGATGCTATGAAATATGCACATGCAATGAGCATCCCCCATCATGTACTTTCATAGCCATCACTTGACGTGCCTTGCACCGACAAGGTAAATTACAACACACTTTCATCTCTTCTATAAAATATGTACATGTAATAAGCAACCCCCATCATGTACCATCGTAGCCATCACTTGACGTGCCTTGCACCGACAAGGTAAATTACAACAACATTCATCTCTTTTATACAATATGTTCATGCAATGAGCAACCCCCATCATGTACATTCGTAGCCATCACTGTAGAACTTCATTCATTATCCCATGACTATGCATGAGATGCCAATGCCTGTATGCCATTTGTTAATGCATAATATATCATTTGAAACACATATATTAAAACAAGAGTATCATAAGAAAAACCGGGTAAAACCGTGGTTACAAGTAGGTAGGAAACCTACTGAAGAATCACTTCAGCGTTCGTTCTTTCTTAGGCTTTAACCGGTCACGACTCGTTCGTCGTTCAACTTTCGGTACCTTATTATGCAACAATAAGTAAATCATAATCTTATTTACATGTCCATTCACATATGAGATCTAAAACATCTTATAAGTACTTTTGATCAATCTCTTCATTTGGCTTGTATTCACAGATTTACCATTGCCACCAATACCTTGATTAAATTCTACAACCTTAACCGTAACCTTAACATGGTTCAGTCATGTTTTGGACGACCAAAACAGTAAACATGATTCCATTTTTAATCAGACATACATCCATAAAATGGCCCATGAAAATAGTCCATGGGGTTCGGCCATACTCATGACCGAACCCTTATGGTTCTTTGCTCAATGATGTCCTTTGTTTAAATACTAATTGGCTCTACCCCTTAGCCATATTAAGCCCATGGTTTAGCCATCCCATGGCCAACCCAAAATCAGTAACCTTATCACATAAAAATCTCCCAAAACAGTCCACAAAGGTCTATGGTTTCCATGTTTTCCAATCATGAAAACCAACCCTCTTTTACATGGGGTTCGGCCCTCCATGTTGGCCGAACCCAATGGCTATGTTTTGTTTTTAAAATTCAGATAATAATGTGATAACATATATTAAAATTAGGTTTTAACTTTCAAACAAACCATCCAAAACAGTCCATAAAAAGTCTATGGTTTACATGTTTTTCCAACATGAAAACCCAACCCTTTTACATGGGGTTCGGCCCTCCATGGTGGCTGAACCCAATGCTATGTTTACTGTTTTTAAACTTCAGATAATAATGTAATAACAGTATATTAAAATCAGGTTTTAACTTTCAAACAAACCATCCAAAAATTTCCATTTTATAGGGTTTTATATTTCCAAACTATCAAAAACAGTCCACAAAATCCAATGGTTTTCATGTTTCCAAAACATGAAAACCAAGCCATCTCTTACATGGTTTAGACCCTTGTAAAATTCGGCCATAGCATGGCCGAACCCTATGTCCATGTTTTCCATCTAATTGGGCATAAAAGAATCCTACTTTAACCCTTGATAGATTTGACCATCACTGGCCGAATCACGTCATATTTTTCCCATTTTATTAAACATAAATAAATGGAAAAACTTACCACTTTCCAAGCTTTTCTTATGCCTTTGATCCTTGTCTTTTAATCCTTGCTTCCTTAACTCCTTGCTGGTTATATGCTTGGATATTTGGTACCAAAAGCCTCTGCTGTTCAGCCAAGAACACCAATTGGAGAGAGGAGAAAGAGATGGAATTGTAAGGCTTTCACAATGATACAATCGGCCACACATGGGTGCTCATTGTTTTTTGTAATTCAGCCACCAAAACTCCTCCACCCTCATCAATTCATGCACAAACCAATGGGTATTGGGTGCCATCCAAGGCACCCCTTGGCAGCTACCCATGCAGCCATTCAGATTCCCAAGCAACTCACCTCAAACTATGCATTTCATTTTATCATTGATCATGGAACTCACCCAAACAAGTCCCCAAGTGTGGACTTGTTTTTGGATGGTTAAAGCTGAGCAAAAATCTTCCAATTCCCTTGAACTCACTGATTTACAGTCCCTTGAGTTTCCATTTTGACTCACCCAACTCCAAGGTATTTTTATTCCAACCCAACTCATCACATTTAATGCATTTCATTTAATGCACATGAGTTAACTCACCTTTTGATTTAATTCCAACTCACCTCAGTCCCACTCAACTGATTTGACTCGTGTTTGAGCTCCCTTGAGGGTTCACACGGTCAACAATAGTCAACTCAACCCGTTGGGTCCACTTTTAGCTCCTTGGACCCGTTTTTGATCCATGACCCAATTATGGTATTTGGTCATTTGTAATCGGTTTTTGCCTATGGGTCAGCCTACCCATTGCTTCTCTACTTGATTTCCAATCAAATAAGCTTTAAACCCATTTAATTTAAATTCACAAAACGGTCAAATCATCCATTTTTGGACCCGATGGGTCCCAGTGGGGCCCTTTGACCCATTTAGCCATTTTTGACCCAAATGATGAAAATTACCCATCCAATCAAGCTTAACACTCATAATGTGCTCATATGATTTTAATTTGAGCAATGGGTCCCTATTTTCCTTACTTAACATCACAAAATAATTAATTTAATAACTCAGGGGCATTTTGGTAATTTTCACTTCATTGAGAAATTGGGGTGTTACCCTCTTTTTAAAATTTTCGTCCCGAAAATCGATTGAAGTAGGGGTTCTCAAATTAAATTACAAAAATAACTCGGGGTGAGTTCTCATCTCCGACTCAAGTTCCAAGTGGCCTCTTCATCACCATGACGATCCCATACCACTTTCGAACTGACTCGCTCTGTTTCGCAACACCCTCTGTTCGGTCTCCACTATCCTGACCGGTTTCTCGACGTACGTCACGTCGCTTTATACTTCAATATCTTGACATTTAAAACATGGGACGGATCCGGATTGTATTTCCTTAGCATCGACACGTGGAACACATCGTGTAGAGCTGCTAATTGCGATGGAAGTGCTAATTGATAAGCTACATCCCCCATCCTTTTTATGATGGAAAACGGTCCCACATATCTTGGTGACAGTTTCCTCTGACCAAACCTCATATGTCCCTTCCGTGGTGAGACTTTTAGAAACACCAAGTCTCCCACTTCAAATTCCAGAAACCGTCTCCTTTTATCAGCATAGCTCTTCTGCCGACTCTGTGAGTCAACAAGTGTTGACGTATCAACTTAATTTGTGCAGTAGTTTCTGCGACTAGTTCCGGTCCGATCAATGCAGACTCACCTGCCTCTGTCCAACATACCGGTGACCTACACGGTCTACCATATAAAGCCTCATAAGGAGCCATTTGAAGGCTTGCCTGATAGCTGTTATTATAGGAGAACTCCACCAGTGGTAAGTGGTCCTCCCATCCACCCTTGAAATCTAACATACATGCTCTCAGCATGTCTTCCAAGGTCTGGATTGTCCTTTCAGACTGTCCATCATCTGTGGATGGAATGCGGTGCTCGTTAGTAGATCTGTCTCATGGCTGACTGCATGCTTTGCCATACTCTGCTGGTAAAACGGCCATCTCTGTCTGATACTATCGTTCGGGGAATGCCTGTAGTCGAATGATCTCTTTAATGTACCGCCGACCCAACGTCTCAGATGAATCTGTCATCTTAATGGGAATGAAATGTGCGGACTTAGTCAGCCGGTAGACTACGACCCATATGGCGTCATGCCCTTTGAAGACCTCGGCAACCCTGATACAAAGTCCATGGAAATGTGCACCCATTTCCATTCTGGCACTGCTAAGGGTTTGAGCAACCCTAGTGGCTTTTGGTGTTCAGTCTTAACTTGTTGACAAGTTAGACAAAGTGCCACGGATTCCACATCCCTTTCAATCCATGCACCAATAATGCCTCTTTAGATCATGTACATTTTGTGCTGCCCGGATGGATAGAGAGCTTGGACTGATGTGCCTCAATCAGTAGCTCTTTCTGCAAACTCTTTGGCACATACGTTCTTCCCTGGAATAAAAGACCTTGTCCCGGTCGTAATTCCCATTCCTGTACAATGGTGCCAGTAGACATCTTGGCCCATATGTCCTCCACTTCCGGTCTGTCCTTTGGTCTTGTTCAATCCTGGTGACCATGTTAGATTGTATAACCAGATTGTATATGGTCCCACGGTTGTTATAGTAAAGTTTAAATTCTCGGATGGCGTTTAGTATTTCCCATTCCGATCGGATCAAACATGCCACGGATGCATGTGGGTATACGGCTGAGGCATCTGCTACCCTATTTGTCTTGCTGAATGATATCTAAGCGCGCAGACTCATAATCCGCCAGATACTCCATCCACTTTCGTTGTCTGAGGAGCTCCTTTGATCAAAAAGATATTTTAAGCTCTTATGATCAGAAAATACCTCAAATTTCTCGCCGTAGAGGTAGTGTCTCCAACTCTTGAGGGCGAAAACCACTGCAGCTAATTCCAAGTCATGTGTGGGGTAAAGACGTTCATATATTTTTAACTGCCTTGAACCATACGCCACAACACTATTACTCTGACTGAGTGTACAACCCAGTCCCTCTCCCGAGGCATCGCAATATACCTCGTAACACTTGCCACTTACCGGCAAAACCAAAATAGGGGCAGTGGTAAGTCTTGTCTTCAGCTCCTCAAACCTTTGATTGCATAGATCTGTCCACTCGTACTTGACTCCTTTCTTAGTGAGTTGAGTCAATGGAGCTGCAATTTTGGAAAAATCCATGATAAATCTTCTATAGTAACCAGCCAATCCCAAGAAACTACGAATTTCAGTTACATTCTTTGGCGCTTTCCAATCTTTCACTGTTGCCACCTTAGCCGGATCCACGGCTATACCTCCCTCAGATATCACATGCCCCAAGAAATTTACCTCGGATAGCCAGAATTCACATTTACTGGCCTTAGCATATAGCTTATTTTGCCTCAGGGTATTCAAGACTATCCGTAAGTGCTCTGCATGTTCTTCCTGACTTGGAATAAATTAGAATATCATCAATGAATACAATTACAAATTGATCCAAATAGGGACAGAAGATTATGTTCATCAAATCCATGAACACCACCGGCGCATTTGTAAGTCCAAATGGCATGACTACAAACTCGTATAGTCCATACCGCGTCCGGACGGCCGTCTTCTCTATATCTTCCTCTTTAACCCGTATTTGGTGATAACCAGACATCAAATCGATCTTCGAAAAATGGCTGGAACCCTTCAATTGATCAAATAAATCATCGATCCCAGGTAGAGGGTACTTGTTCCGGACTGTTAGCTGATTCAGCTTCCGGTAGTCCACGCACATCCGTAGTGACCATCTTTCTTCTTCGCAAACAACACTGGTGCTCCCCATGATGACGTACTGTTCCGGATGCAACCCAGCCCAAGCAGTTCATCAAGCTGCTTCTTTAGCTCTGACATCTCCGCTGGTGCCATCCGATAGTGTGGTAACGACACTGGTGTTGTGCCAGGGTACAGCCTGATCTCGAAGTTAATCTCCCTCATAGGTGGTAAACCAGGGAGTTCCATTGGGAGCACAACCACAAATTCTTGTACAATTTTCGGAAGTTCAGTAACTGGAGCTTTGTTTATGGTGATATTATTCAATACCACGTGGTTTAACCCTTCCTGCAATCCACTTTGTTTATCTGCACGAACTACATATTGCTTGCCCTCGGTGACTTAAATGTCACTTTTCGACCATAACAGTCGATGTTGGCATGAAACTTTGCCAACCAATCCATTCCAAATATAATATCATATTCCAACATGTCCAGAACTAAATAATTGAACTCAAATCTGAGTCCAGCTAATTCGGTGTTAACCGCCGTACAAATAAGTCCCAATACTGAATCTCCGATAGGGGATACAATAGTAAGTTCTGTGGCTAATCTTTGAACTAATGTATCGGTAGCAGTAATAAACGATGCAGCTATAAAGGAGTGTGATGCTCCGGAATCAAATAGTGCATATGCATATGAGCTACTCACTACCGCCATACCTTGTATCACAGGATGATCCTCCTCCTCTTCCTCTGGAGAAGTTAGAGTGAATAATCATCCCGCTCCAGCAGGGTTAGACCTTCGACCTCCCCTGCCCTGCATTCTGCTTCCTCTGGAGTATGCCGGTCTAGCTGGCGGACGAAATGATCCTCTTGAGTTAGACAGCCTATTGTGCTTTGGGCAGTCCATTTTGTAGTGACCAGGTTGATCACAGTGAAAGTAAGTATTCACTCCTCGAGATGCTTGAGTGACCGCAACAGATTGAGTGGGCTGGTTGGGGCGAAAACCCCCACTTGATCCAACAGACGGTGAGGGTCTGCTGAAGTTCGATCTGAACTTTTTGTTGGGTTGGTACACACCTCTCCCACTCGGAGCTCGGCGGTTGTCCACTCTGGCAAATTCTGCCATCTCCTGTTCCACAATGGTGGCCTTGCTGACCACTTCCGCCAGCGTGGCTGCTTTGAACACAGTTACCTTGGCCCTAATGTTTGGCCGTAACCCACGCTCGAACTTGCGAGGCTTTCGATATTCCGTGTCCACAATATAGCATGCATAGATTGACAGGCTGAGGAATTCTTGGTGATACTCAGCCACCGTCATTGAACCTTGTACTAACGTCATAAAAGGCCTGAATTTGACGTTCTCTTTCTTCCTCTGGAAAGTAGCGCTCCAGGAATGTCGCTGAGAATTGCTCCCAGGTCATAGCAACTCCTTCTCTTCTTGGCACAAGTGCCTGCTGTTTCTCCACCACCTTCCACCATTTGGCAGCGTCATCTACCAGCTGTGACGTGGCCAATAATATTTTATGAGCATGACTCTTGATGTTCAGAAGAGTCAATATGTGGGAAATCTTCTCCAACCAGTTCTCGGCTGCGACTGGCCCTTCTCTGCCCTTAAAGTAAGGTGGGCGCTGTTGCTGAAAATCTCTGACCATGTTACGGTCATTATTTTCACTCGTACTTCCCCCTCCGTTCAAATGTTGTTGGAGGACGGATGTAACCACAGCTTGCACCAAGTTGTGCAGTTCAGGAGGCACAAAGGGTACAGTCATGTTACTGTTCTCCTCCTCCTCGCGTCGATATGACGAGTCATATTCCTCATCGTCGTCTTGTTGATACGTAGGGTCACTCCGTTCTTCTTACCGCCGAGAATGGTTAGACTCTTCCTTATTGTGAGATTGTTCATGTACAAACCTCTCTTCGTCATGAACGGACTGCTCTCTATCAGGTTCCGATGATGCCTTCTTGTGTCGGGGTACCACCCTCCCTTGTGGTGTGACAATGAGCACGTCAACTTTCTTTTTATTGTCCTGACGGGTCCTTCTCTTTGACACCCCCTCACCTAGTCCGATCTGTAAAACTTTTTCTTTACCCTTCGGATCCTTTACCACCTTTTTCTGTGGCGCCATTTATTCCTAATTCATGGAAACATCATAGACTTAGTTTCCATTATCAATATGCATCAAATGCCATAAATCCTCATAAAATCATAAAATCACATATTATATATAATTTCAAACTTCATCTTTGTACAGAGGTGGGTAGGGTGAAACAAAACCCTATGTATAACAAAATATGCACCCTTACAAAATAACCCTCTTTTTAATACCCATCATACACTTCCTATCCTAGTCTTCCGTAGAAGACTCCTCATCAAAAGCGAACTTGAAACGGTTATCAGGACACGTCATCGCCGTGTGCCCCAATACTTCACATGTTGTGCAGGGCATTAAATCGGGTCCTCCTATACGAGGACAATTAGTCCTCGCCTCTCCATGCCCGTGCAGACCACAAACCGGACAGACAACTCCTAATGGATGAGGACAATACAAACTGTTGTGATCGTCCTGATTACACAACTCACAGGTATCGTAGGGATCTACCTCCCCCGCTGATTCCAATATTATATGAAAGTCTTCCATAGGATCCTCATAAAAGAAAAATCCCAGATCGTCCTCCTCTTCTTCCTCAGGAGGTTCCACCATCCCAGGAATATCATCCATCAAATCCTCTGCAACAGGTGCTAAGTCCATCTCAATTTCTTCAGGAGGTCCCTCCTGAAGGTCCACTTGAGCTTCTACGTTGGTGTTGTTAGAAGCTGACACCAAGTCTATGGGATGGCTACGAGTTCCGCTGTGCCATTCCGAGTACTCCACATTACTCAACATATCTGTATCATATCATTTTCAAACACAAGAATATTCAACAATAATTCTAAATTAACCACTCTTGGTTTTCAGGGAATTTGATCATGCATAATACCATGTACTTTGTTTGGGAAGATTACCAAATCAACATTCTTTGTTCTCTTTTCTTTTGTGGGAGATCTCAAATTTCCTATTGTTTGTTTTCTCGGTGTGGGGATTTCAGGGGAGTTCATCCTACCTTACTACGTTTGATTTGTCCAATTATGATGACTGTACTTTACTTTTGCTATCTTTCAATGTCGTTCTCAGATTGATTGTTCAGTCCGAGTCACTCGAAGTAAATTAATCCGGCCCCCAGGCAGCGGACTCCGAAGAGTCGGTCAGTTGGGATTCTTATCCGTCAGTGAGACATGAAACCGTCTTAATCTTACTTCGATGATTCAACTTCCCGTTTCGCTCTGATACCAACTGTAACGCCCCTCCCTTTTCGAGAATTTCAGAGTCTAATTTTTTTTTTAAAAGTAGTAATAAAACATCGAAAGAGAGCGGGCGGCGTCACGACGCAAGTTAAGTTCAGACTACCCAAGTCTGAACCTTAACTGGCCACCCATGTGTACATGGAATAGACCATGATAGTGAATCACACATGGATCTAACATCAACATGCGGAATAATCTAGATTAATTGCGGAATAAAAAAACGAGATAGTAAGTAACAGTCCTAAACATTATTTGTCATAGGTCAACCATCCAAATGTTATCAACCTAATCAAACCATAGCAAGTAACGAATTATTACATGTCCAACAAAAGTATTCAAATGACAATAATATAACGTAATCCAAATCCATCATTAAAGCACTTAGGCTCAGCTCCCCTCCCGGTCAATGACCTTTCCTTTCCCTTTGCTTGTACCTGCAATCTCCTCTGAGGATAGAATTAGGGCGTTAGATCAATGCACCCAGTAGGTTCTCGAATCAGGGCTACCACATGTTAGCATATAAAACATGCATATACATATCATAATACATGATCACTAAAAACAGAAAAAACGATGCTATGAAATATGCACATGCAATGAGCATCCCCCATCATGTATTTTCATAGCCATCACTTGACGTGCCTTGCACCGACAAGGTAAATTACAACACACTTTCATCTCTTCTATAAAATATGTACATGTAATGAGCAACCCCCATCATGTACCATCGTAGCCATCACTTGACGTGCCTTGCACCGACAAGGTAAATTACAACAACATTCATCTCTTTTATACAATATGTTCATGCAATGAGCAACCCCCATCATGTACATTCGTAGCCATCACTGTAGAACTTCATTCATTATCCCATGACTATGCATGAGATGCCAATGCTTGTATGCCATTTGTTAATGCATAATATATCATTTGAAACACATATATTAAAACAAGAGTATTATAAGAAAAACTGGGTAAAACCGTGGTTACAAGTAGCTAGGAAACCTACTGAAGAATCACTTCAGTGTTCGTTCTTTCTTAGGATTTAACCGGTCACGACTCGTTCGTCGTTCAACTTTCGGTACCTTATTATGCAACAATAAGTAAATCATAATCTTATTTACATGTCCATTCACATATGAGAGCTAAAACATCTTATAAGTACTTTTGATCAATCTCTTCATTTGGCTTGTATTCACAGATTTGCCATTGCCACCAATACCTTGATTAAATTCTACAACCTTAACCGTAACCTTAGTATGGTTCAGTAATGTTTTGGACGACCAAAACAGCAAACATGATTCTATTTTTAATCACACATACATCCATAAAATGGCCCATGAAAACAGTCCATGGGGTTCGGCCATGAGTGGTTCTTTGCTCGATGATGTCCTTTGTTTAAATACTAATTGGCTCTACCCTTAGCCATATTAAGCCCATGGTTTAGCCATCCCATGGCCAACCCAAAATCAGTAACCTTATCACATAAAAATTTCCCAAAAACAGTCCACAAAGGTCTATGGTTTCCATGTTTTCCAATCATGAAAACCAACCCTCTTTTACATGGGGTTCGGCCCTCCATGTTGGCTGAACCCAATGGCTATGTTTACTGTTTTTAAAGTTCAGATAATAATGTAATAACAGTATAATAAAATCAGGTTTTAACTTTCAAACAAACCATCCAAAACAGTCCATAAAAAATCTATGGTTTACATGTTTTTCCAACATGAACACCACATCCTTTTACATGGGGTTCGGCCCTCCATGGTGGCCGAACCCAATGGTTAGGTTTACTGTTTTAAACCTTAGATAATATGTAATAACAATATATTAAATCCGGTTTTAACTTTCAAACAAACCATCCAAAACAGTCCTTAAAAAGTCTATGGTTTACATGTTTTTCCAACATGAACACCAACATTATTTTACATGGGGTTCGGCCCTCCATGGTGGCCGAACCCAATGGTTAGGTTTACTGTTTTTAAACCTTAGATAATAATGTAATAACAGTATATTAAATCAGGTTTTAACTTTCAAACAAACCATCCAAAACAGTCCATAAAAAGTCTATGGTTTACATGTTTTTCCAACATGAACACCAACATCATTTTACATGGGGTTCGGCCCTCCATGGTGGCCGAACCCAATGGTTAGTTTACTGTTTTTAAACCTCAGATAATAATGTAATAACAGTATATTAAATCAGGTTTTAACTTTCAAACAAACCTCCAAAAATTTGCCCATTTTCATAGGGTTTTAATTTCCAAAGCTATCAAAAACAGTCCACAAAATCCATGGTTTTCATGTTTCCAAAACATGAAAACCAAGCCATCTCTTACATGGTTTAGACCCTTGTCAAATTCGGCCATAGCATGGCCAAATTATGACATTCAAATTAATGCTTTCAATCTTTCCAAAGTATGTATCTTAAACCTCTAAAATCAGTCCTATACTTGCATGGTTTAAATCTTACAAAACCATCAAGTTTAACCATAATATTTCATGGGGTTCGGCCATCCAAAGTTGCTGAACCCTATGTCCATGTTTTCCATCTAATTGGGCATAAAAGAATCCTACTTTAACCCTTGATAGATTTGACCATCACATGGCCGAATCATGTCTTATTTTTCCCATTTTATTAAACATAAATCAATGGAAAAACTTACCACTTTCCAAGCTTTTCTTATGCCTTTGATCCTTGTCTTTTAATCCTTACTTCCTTAACTCCTTGCTGGTTATATGCTTGGATATTTGGTACCAAAAGCCTCTGCTGTTCCAGCCAAGAACACCAATTGGAGAGAGGGAGAAAGAGATGGAATTGTAAGGCTTTCACAATGATACAATCGGCCACACATGGGTGCTCATTGTTTTTGTAATTCAGCCACCAAAACTCCTCCACTCCCTCATCAATTCATGCACAAACCAATGGGTATTGGGTGCCATCCAAGGCACCCCTTGGAAGCTACCCATGCAGCCATTCAGATTCCCAAGCAACTCAACTCAAACTATGCATTTCATTTATCATTGATCATGGAACTCACCTCAAACAAGTCCCCAACGTGTGGGACTTGATTTGGGTGGTTAAAGCTGAGCAAAACTCTTCCAATTCCCACTTGAACTCACCGATTTACAGTCCCTTGAGTTTCCATTTTGACTCACCCAACTCAAGGTATTTTTATTCCAACCCAACTCATCACATTTAATGCATTTCATTTAATGCACATGAGTTAACTCACCTTTTGATTTAATTCCAACTCACCTCAGTCCCACTCAAATGATTTGACTCGTGTTTGAGGTCCCTTGAGGGTTTACACGGTCAACAATTGTCAACTCGACCCGTTGGGTCCACTTTTAGATCCTTGACCCGTTTTGATCCATGACCCAATTATGGGTATTTTGGTCATTTGTACTCGGTTTTTGCATATGGGTCAGGCCTACCCATTTCTTCTCTACTTGATTTCCAATCAAATAAGCTTAATCCCATTTAATTTAAATTCACAAAATGGTCAAATCATCCATTTTGACCTGATGGGTCCCATTTGGGCCCTTTGACCCATTTAGCCATTTTTGAGCCAAATGATGAAAAATACCCATCCAATCAAGCTTAACACTCATAATGTGCTCATATGATTTTAATTTGAGCAATGGGCCCCTATTTCCTTACTTAACATGACAAAATAATTCATTTAATAACTCAGGGGCATTTTGGTAATTTTCCACTTCATTGAGAAATTGGGGTGTTACCCACTTTTTTAAAATTTTCGTCCCGAAAATCGAGTGAAGTAGGGTTCTCAAATTAAATTACAAAAATAACTCGGGGTAAGCTGTTCTCATCTCCGACTCAAGTTCCCATGTGGCCTCTTCATCACCATGACGATCCCATACCACTTTCACGAACTGAATCGCTCTGTTTCGCAACACCCTCTGTTCGGTCTCCACTATCCTCACCGGCTTCTCGACGTACGTCACGTCGCTTTGTACTTCAATATCTCAAACATTTAAAACATGGGACGGATCCGGATTGTATTTCCTTAGAATCGACACGTGGAACACATCATGTAGAGTTGCTAATTGCGCTGGAAGTGCTAATTGATAAGCTACATCCCCCATTCTTTTTATGATGGAAAACGGTCCCACATATCTTGGTGACAGTTTTCCTTTCTTACCAAACCTCATATGTCCCTTCCGTGGTGAGACTTTTAGAAACACCAAGTCTCCACACTTCAAATTCCAGAAACCGTCTCCTTTTATCAGCATAGCTCTTCTGCCGACACTGTGCAGTCAACAAGTGTTGACGTATCAACTTAATTTTTGCAGTAGTTTCTGCGACTAGTTCCGGTCCGATCAATGCAGACTCACCTGCCTCTGTCCAACATACCGGTGACCTACACGGTCTACCATATAAAACCACATAAAGAGCCATTTGAAGGCTTGCCTGATAGCTGTTATTATAGGAGAACTCCACCAGTGGTAAGTGGTCCTCCCATCCACCTTTGAAATCTAACATACATGCTCTCAGCATGTCTTCCAAGGTCTGGATTGTCCTTTCAGACTGTCCATCAGTCTGTGGATGGAATGCGGTGCTCGTCAGTAGATCTGTCCCATGGCTGACTGCATGCTTTGCCATACTCTGCCGGTAAAACGGCTATCTCTATCTGATACTATCATTCGGGGAATGCCATGTAGTCGAATGATCTCTTTAATATACCGCCGACCCAACGTGTCAGATGAATCTGTCATTTTAATGGGAATGAAATGTGCGGACTTAGTCAGCCGGTCGACTACGACCCATATGGCGTCATTGCCCTTTGAAGACCTCGGCAACCCCGATTCAAAGTCCATGGAAATGTGTTCCCATTTCCATTCTGGCACTACTAAGGGTTTGAGCAACCCTGGTGGGTTTTGGTGTTCAATCTTAACTTGTTGACAAGTTAGACAATGTGTCACGAATTCCACCACATCCCTTTTTAGTCGATGCCACCAATAATGCCTCTTTAGATCATGGTACATTTTGGTGCTGCCCGGATGGATAGAGAGCTTGGACTGATGTGCCTCAATTAGTAGCTCTTTCCTGCAACTCTTTGGCACATATGTTCTTCCTCGAAATAAAAGACCTTGTCCCGGTCCTAATTCCCATTCCGGTACAATGGTGCCAGTAGACATCTTAGCCCATATGTCCTCCACTTCCGGGTCTGTCCTTTGGTCTTGTTCAATCCTAGTGACCATGTTAGATTGTATAACCAGATTGTATATGGTCCCACGGTTGTTGTAGTAAAGTTTAAACTCACAGATGGTATTTAGCATTTTCCATTCCGATCGGATCAAACATGCCACGGATGCATGTGGTATATGGCTGATGGCATCTGCTACCCTATTTGCCTTGCCTGGATGATATCTAAGCGCAGACTCATAATCCGCCAGATACTCCAACCACTTTCGTTGTCTGAGGTTGAGCTCCTTCTGATCAAAAAGATATTTTAAGCTCTTATGATCAGAAAATACCTCAAATTTCTCGCCGTAGAGGTAGTGTCTCCAACTCTTGAGGGCGAAAACCACTGCAGCTAATTCCAAGTCATGTGTGGGGTAAAGACGTTCATATATTTTTAACTGCCTTGAACCATACGCCACCACACTATTACTCTGACTGAGTGTACAGCCCAGTCCCTCTCCCGAGACATCGCAATATACCTCGTAACACTTGCCACTTACCGGTAAAACCAAAATAGGGGCAGTGGTAAATCTTGTCTTCAGCTCCTCAAACCTTTGATTGCATAGATCTGTCCACTCGTACTTGACTCCTTTCTTAGTGAGTTGAGTCAATGGAGCTGCAATTTTGGAAAAATCCATGATAAATCTTCTATAGTAACCAGCCAATCCCAAGAAACTACGAATTTTAGTTACATTCTTTGGCGCTTTCCAATCTTTCACTACTGCCACCTTAGCCGGATCCACGGCTATATCTCCCTCAGATATCACATGCCCCAAGAAATTTACCTCGGATAGCCAGAATTCACATTTACTGGCCTTAGCATATAGCTTATTTTGCCTCAGGGTATTCAAGACTATCCGTAAGTGCTCTGCATGTTCTTCCTGACTCTTGGAATATATTAGAATATCATCAATGAATACAATTACAAATTGATCCAAATAGGGACGGAAGATTCTGTTCATCAAATCCATGAACACCGCCGGCGCATTTGTAAGTCCAAATGGCATGACTACAGACTCGTATAGTCCATACCGCGTCCGGAAGGCCGTCTTCTCTATATCTTCCTCCCTAACCCGTATTGGTGATAACCAGACATCAAATCGATCTTCGAAAAATGGCTGGAACCCTTCAATTGATCAAATAAATCATCGATCCTGGGTAGATGGTACTTGTTCCGGACTGTTAGCTGATTCAGCTTCCGGTAGTCTACGCACATCCGTAGTGAACCGTCCTTCTTCTTCACAAACATCACTGGTGCTCCCCTTTGTGCCTCCTGAACTGCACAGCTTGGTGCAAGCCGTGGTTACATCTGTCCTCCAACAACATTTGAACAGAGGGGGAAACACGAGCAAAAATAATGCCCGAAACATGGTTAGAGATTTTCAGCAACAGCGCCCACCTTACTTCAAGGGCAGAGAAGGGCCTATTGGAGCCGAGAATTGGTTGGAGAAGATTTCACATATATTCAGTCTTTTGAACATCAAGAGTCATGCCCATAAAATATTATTGGCCACGTCACAGCTGGTGGATGACGCTGCCAAATGGTGGAAGGTGGTGGAGAAACAGCAGGCACTTGTGCCAAGAAGAGAAAGAGTTGCTATGACCTGGGAGCAATTCTCCGCTACATTTCTAGAGCGCTACTTTCCAGAGGAAGAGAGAGAACGTCAAATTCAGCCTTTATGACATTTAAGTCACCCGAGGGCAAGCAATATGTAGTTCGTGCAGATAAACAAAGTGGATTACAAGAAGGGTTAAACCACGTGGTATTGAATAATATCACCATAAACAAAGCTCCAGTTACTAAACTTTCGGAAATTGTACAAGAATTTGTGGATGTGTTCCCAAAGGAACTCCCTGGTTTACCACCTATGAGGGAGATTAACTTCGAGATCAGGCTGTACCCTGGCACAGCACCAGTGTCGTTATCACACTATCGGATGGCACCAGTGGAGATGTCGGAGCTAAAGAAGCAGATTGATGAACTACTTAGGCTGGGTTGCATCCGGAACAGTACGTCATCATGGGGAGCACCAATGTTGTTTGTGAAGAAGAAGGACGGTTCACTACGGATGTGCGTGGACTACCGGAAGCTGAATCAGTTAACAGTCCGGAACAAGTACCCTCTACCCAGGATCGACGATTTATTTGATCAATTGAGGGGTTCTAGTCATTTTTCAAAGATCGATTTGATGTCTGGTTATCATCAAATCCGAGTTAGAGAGGAAGATATAGAAAAGACAGCTTTTCGTGCGCGATATGGACTGTTTGAGTTCGTGGTCATGCCATTTGGACTCACAAATGCGCCGGCTGTGTTCATGGATTTAATGAACAGAATCTTCCATCCCTATCTGGATCAGTTTGTAATCGTATTCATTGATGATATCCTGATCTATTCTAAGAGTCAGGAGGAGCATGCAAAGCATCTACGGATAGTTTTGAATACTTTGAGGCAGAATAAACTGTATGCCAAGGCCAGTAAGTGTGAATTCTGCCTATCTCAAGTGAATTTCTTAGGACATGTTATATCCGAGGAAGGAATAGCCATGGATCCGGCTAAGGTGACGGCCGTGAAAGACTGGAAAGCGCCCAAGAACGTAACCGAGATCCGCAGTTTCTTAGGATTGGCGGGTTATTATCGGAAATTTATTATAGATTTTTCCAAATTAGCTTCTCCATTGACTCGACTCACTCAGAAAGGAGTCAAGTATGAGTGGTCAGATCTGTGCAACCAAAGGTTTGAAGAGCTAAAAGACAGACTTACAACCGCTCCTATTTTGATTTTGCCGGAAAAGGGCAAGGGTTATGAAGTAGAATGCGACGCTTCGGGAGAAGGACTGGGGTGTGTCCTCAGTCAAGATCATCGTGTGGTGGCTTATGGTTCAAGACAACTAAAAATACATGAACGCCTCTATCCTATGCATGATCTTGAACTAGCCGCAGTGGTCTTCGCTCTCAAAAGCTGGAGACATTATCTTTATGGCGAGAAGTTTGAAGTGTATTCTGATCATAAGAGTTTGAAATATTTATTTGATTAGAAGGAGCTTAATCTAAGGCAGCGTAGATGGATGGAGTATCGGCGGATTATGAGTTCGAGCTTCGATACCATCCAGGCAAGGCAAACAAGGTGGCTGATGCTCTTAGCCGCATATCACATGCATCCGTGGCATGTCTGATCAGAACCGAGTGGGAGATGTTGAATACCATTCGAGAGTTCAATCTATACATTACAAATCGTGGAGTTTTGCACAATTTAATCATACGGTCCAATATAGTCACCAAGATTGAACAAGAACAAAGAGCAGACCCGGAAGTGGAGGACATATGGGCCAAGATGTCTACTGGCACCATTGTACCGGAATGGGAATTACGACCGGGACAAGGTCTTTTATTCCAGGGAAGAACGTATGTGCCACAGAGTTGTAGGAAAGAGCTACTGATTGAGGCACATCAGTCCAAGCTCTCTATTCATCCGGGTAGCACCAAAATGTATCACGATCTAAAGAGGCATTATTGGTGGCATGGACTAAAAAGGGATGTGGCGGAATTCGTGGCACATTGTCTAACATATCAACAAGTTAAGACTGAACACCAAAAGCCACCAGGGTTGCTCAAACCCTTAGCCGTGCCAGAATGGAAATGGGAACATATTTCCATGGACTTTGTATCTGGGTTGCCGAGGTCTTCAAAGGGTAATGACGCCATATGGGTCGTAGTCGACCGGCTGACCAAGTCTGCACATTTCATTCCTATCAAGATGACGGATTCGTCTGAGACGTTGGGTCGGCGTTATATTAAAGAGATCATTCGACTACATGGTATTCCCCGAACGATAGTATCGGACAGATGGCCGTTTTACTGGCAGAGTACGGCAAAGCATGCAGACAGCCATGGGGACTGAGCTATTGACTAGCACCGCATTCCATCCACAGACTGATGGACAGTTGGAAAGGACAATCCAGACCTTGGAAGACATGCTGAGGGCATGTATGTTAGATTTCAAGGGTGGATGGGAGGACCACTTACCACTGGTAGAGTTCTCCTATAATAACAGCTATCAGGCAAGCCTTCAAATCGCTCCTTATGAGGCTTTATATGGTAGACCGTGTAGGTCACCGGTATGTTGGACAGAGGCAGGTGAGCCTGCATTGATCGGACCGGAACTAGCCGCAGAAACTACTGCACAAATTAAGTTGATACGTCAACACTTGTTGAGTGCACAGAGTCGGCAGAAGAGCTATGCTGATAAAAGGAGATGGTTTCTGGAATTTGAAGTGGGAGACTTGGTGTTTCTAAAAGTCTCACCCCGGAAGGGACATATGAGGTTTGGTAAGAAAGGAAAACTGTCACCAAGATATGTGAGACCGTTTTCCATCATAAGAAGGATGGGGGATGTAGCTTATCAATTAGCACTTCCATCGCAATTAGCAGCTCTACACGATGTGTTCCACGTGTCGATGCTAAGGAAATACAATCCGGATCCGTCCCATGTTTTAAATGTTCAAGATATTGAAGTACAAAGCGACGTGACGTACGTCGAGAAGCCGGTCAGGATAGTGGAGACCGAACAGAGGGTGTTGCGAAACAGAGCGATTCAGTTCGTGAAAGTGGTATGGGATCGTCATGGTGATGAAGAGGCCACATGGGAACTTGAGTCGGAGATGAGAACAGCTCACCCCGAGTTATTTTTGTAATTTAATTTGAGAACCCTACTTCACTCGATTTTCGGGAAAAAATTTAGAAAAGAGGGTTATATTGTAACACCCCAATTTCTCAATGAAGTGGAAAATTACCGAAATGCCCCTGAGTTATTAAAGTAATTATTTTGTGATGTTAAGTAAGGAAATAGTGGGGCCCATTGCTCAAATTAAAATCATATGAGCACATTATGAGTGTTAAGCTTGATTGGATGGGTAATTTTCATCATTTGGGTAAAAAATGGGTAAATGGGTCAAAGGGCCCAAATGGGACCCATCGGGTCAAAATGGATGATTTGACCATTTTGTGAATTTAAATTAAATGGGGTTAAGCTTATTTGATTGGAAATCAAGTAGAGAAGAAATGGGTAGGCCTGACCCATATGCAAAAACCGACTACAAATGACCAAAATACCCATAATTGGGTCATGGATCAAAACGGGTCAAGGTGCTAAAAGTGGACCCAACGGGTCGAGTTGACTATTGTTGACCGTGTGAACCCTCAAGGGAGCTCAAACACGAGTCAAATCAGTTGAGTGGGACTGAGGTGAGTTGGAATTAAATCAAAAGGTGAGTTAACTCATGTGCATTAAATGAAATGCATTAAATGTGATGGTTGGGTTGGAATAAAAATACCTTGAGTTGGGTGAGTCAAAATGGAAAATCAAGGGACTGTAAATCAGTGATTTCAAGTGTGAATTGGAAGAGTTTTGCTCAGCTTTAACCACCCAAAACAAGTCCCACACGTTGGGGACTTGTTTGGGGTGAGTTCCATGATCAATGATAAATGAAATGCATAGTTTGAGGTGAGTTGCTTGGGAATCTGAATGGCTGCATGGGTAGCTGCCAAGGGGTGCCTTGGATGGCACCCAATACCCATTGGTTTGTGCAAGAAGTTATGGGGGAGTGGAGGAGTTTTGGGGGCTGAAATACTAAAGGAAATAAACACCGAGGTTGGCCATTTTTCACATTGGAAATCCAAGAATTTCCATCTCTCTCTCTCTCTCCCTCTCTCAAATTCATTTTTTTTCCTAGCTGGAATAGCAGAGGTGTTTGCACCAGTAGATCAAGCACAAAACAGCAAAAGAAAGGAAGAAATAAAAGGGAGAAACCAAAGACCAAAGGCAAAGAGAAAGATTGGAAGTTTGGTAAGTATTTATATGTTATTTTGGTATAATAACATGGAGCAAATGGGGTGTGTATTGGGCCATGGTTATGGCCGAATACACCAAGGTTTTAACCTTGATTAGTGGAGGATTTAAAATGGTAAAAATAACCATTGGGTTCGGCCACCATGAAGGGCCGAACCCCATGTAAGAGATGGCTTGGTTTTCATGTTTTGAAACATGAAAACCATGGATTTTGTGGACTGTTTTTGGGTTTTGATTTTAGATTTAAATACATGTTTTAGAATGGTTAAAAACATGGATCTGAATGACATAGGGACTGAAGTTTATATGGTCTAAAATTAGTGGATTAAAAGATGGAAATGGACCATTGGGTTCGGCCACTTAGCATGGCCGAACCCCATGGAAACAAATGGTTGTTTTTGATATTTTTTTGGAAATTAAATATATGATTTGGGACTGATATTAGATGTTATTTTTGGATTTGGAATGCATGTTTTAAGGAGGTTAAAACATGGATTTGGGTGTTGGTTTCAAACCCAAGATAAAGGGTTAAATGTTCAAAACCAATTTGATGGTGTTCGGCCAATGAGCATGGCCGAACCCTATGAAATTGGGCTAATGTTTGGATGTTTGTTTGAAAGGTAAAACCTGATTCTAATATATTATTACATGATTATCTGAGGTTTAAAAACAGTAAACGTAACCATTGGGTTCGGCCACCATGGAGGGCCGAACCCCATGTAAAAGAATGTGGGTTTTCATGTTGGAAAAACATGTAAACCATAGATTTTTTATGGATTGTTTTGGATGGTTTGTTTGAAAGTTAAAACCTGATTTGATATACTGTTATTACATTATTATCTAAGGTTTAAAAACAGTAAACCTAACCATTGGGTTCGGCCACCATGGAGGGCTGAACCCCATGTAAAAGGATGTTGGTGTTCATGTTGGAAAAAATGTAAACCATAGACTTTTTATGGACTGTTTTGGATGGTTTGTTTGAAACTTAAAACATGATTTTAATATACTGTTATTACATTATTATCTGAAGTTTAAAAACAGTAAACATAGCCATTGGGTTCGGCCAACATGGAGGGCCGAACCCATGTAAAAGGGGTTGGTTTTCATGATTGGAAAACATGGAAACCATAGACCTTTGTGGACTGTTTTTGGGAGATTTTTATGTGATAAGGTTACTGATTTTGGGTTGGCCATGGGATGGCTAAATCATGGGCTTAATATGGCTAAAAGGTAGAGCCAATTAGTATTTAAACAAATGACATCATTGAGCAAAGAACCATAAGGGTTCGGCCATGAGTATGGCCGAACCCCATGGACTGTTTTTATGGGCCATTTTATGGATGTATGTGTGATTAAAAACGGAATCATGTTTGCTGTTTTGGTCGTCCAAAACATGACTGAACCATGATAAGGTTAAAGCTGAGCAAAACTCTTCCAATTCCCACTTGAAATCACTGATTTACAGTCCCTTAAGTTTCCATTTTGACTCACCCAACTCAAGGTATTTTTATTCTAACCCAACTCATCACATTTAATGCATTTCATTTAATGCACCTGAGTTAACTCACCTTTTGATTTAATTCCAACTCACCTCAGTCCCACTCAACTGATTTGACTCGTGTTTGAGCTCCCTTGAGGGTTTACACGGTCAACAATAGTCAACTCGACCCGTTGGGTCCACTTTTAGCTCCTTGACCCGTTTTTGATCCATGACCCAATTATGGGTATTTTGGTCATTTGTAATCGGTTTTTGCCTATGGGTCAGGCCTACCCATTGCTTCTCTACTTGATTTCCAATCAAATAAGCTTAAACCCATTTAATTTAAATTCACAAAACGGTCAAATCATCCATTTTGACCCGATGGGTCCCATTGGGGCCCTTTGACCCATTTAGCCATTTTTGACCCAAATGATGAAAATTACCCATCCAATCAAGCTTAACACTCATAATGTGCTCATATGATTTTAATTTGAGCAATGGGTCCCACTATTTCCTTACTTAACATCACAAAATAATTAATTTAATAACTCAGGGGCATTTTGGTAATTTTCCACTTCATTGAGAAATTGGGGTGTTACCCTCTCTTTTAAAATTTTCGTCCCGAAAATCGAGTGAAGTAGGGTTCTCAAATTAAATTACAAAAATAACTCGGGGTGAGCTGTTCTCATCTCCGACTCAAGTTCCCATGTGGCCTCTTCATCACCGTGACGATCCCATACCACTTTCACGAACTGAATCGCTCTGTTTCGCAACACCCTCTGTTCGGTCTCCACTATCCTCACCGGCTTCTCGACGTACGTCACGTCGCTTTGTACTTCAATATCTTAAACATTTAAAACATGGGACGGATCCGGATTGTATTTCCCTAGCATCGACACGTGGAACACATCGTGTAGAGCTGCTAATTGCGCTGGAAGTGCTAATTGATAAGCTACATCCCCCATCCTTCTTATGATGGAAAACGGTCACACATATCTTGGTGACAGTTTTCCTTTCCTACCAAACCTCATATGTCCCTTCCGTTGTGAGACTTTTAGAAACACCAAGTCTCCCACTTCAAATTCCAGAAACCGTCTCCTTTTATCAGCATAACTCTTCTGCCGACTCTGTGCACTCAACAAGTGTTGACGTATCAACTTAATTTGTGCAGTAGTTTCTGCGACTAGTTCCGGTCCGATCAATGCAGACTCACCTGCCTCTGTCCAACATACCGGTGACCTACACGGTCTACCATAAAACCTCATAAGGAGCCATTTGAAGGCTTGCCTGATAGCTGTTATTATAGGAGAACTCCACCAGTGGTAAGTGGTCCTCCCATCCACCCTTGAAATCTAACATACATGCTCTCAGCATGTCTTCCAAGGTCTGGATTGTCCTTTCACACTGTCCATCAGTCTGTGGATGGAATGCGGTGCTCGTTAGTAGATCTGTCTCCATGGCTGACTGCATGCTTTGCCATACTCTGCTGGTAAAACGGTCATCTCTGTCTGATACTATCGTTCGGGGAATGCCACGCAGTCGAATGATCTCTTTAATATACCGCCGACCCAACGTCTCAGATGAATCTGTCATCTTAATGGGAATGAAATGTGCGGACTTAGTCAGCCGGTAGACTACGACCCGTATGGCGTCATTGCCCTTTGAAGACCTCGGCAACCCTGATACAAAGTCCATGGAAATGTGCACCCATTTCCATTCTGGCACTGCTAAGGGTTTGAGCAACCCTAGTGGCTTTTGGTGTTCAGTCTTAACTTGTTGACAAGTTAGACAAAGTGCCACGAATTCCACCACATCCCTTTCAATCCATGCCACCAATAATGCCTCTTTAGATCATGGTACATTTTGGTGCTGCCCGGATGGATAGAGAGCTTGGACTGATGTGCCTCAATCAGTAGCTCTTTCCTGCAACTCTTTGGCACATACGTTCTTCCCCGGAATAAAAGACCTTGTCCCGGTCGTAATTCCCATTCCTGTACAATGGTGCCAGTAGACATCTTGGCCCATATGTCCTCCACTTCCGGGTCTGTCCTTTGTTCTTGTTCAATCCTGGTGACCATGTTAGATTGTATAACCAGATTGTATATGGTCTCACGGTTGTTGTAGTAAAGTTTAAATTCTCGGATGGTATTTAGTATTTCCCATTCCGATCGGATCAAACATGCCACGGATGCATGTGGTATACGGCTGAGGGCATTGCTACCCTATTTGCCTTGCCTGGATGATATCTAAGCGCAAACTCATAATCCGCCAGATACTCCATCCACTTTCGTTGTCTGAGGTTGAGCTCCTTCTGATCAAAAAGATATTTTAAGCTCTTATGATCAGAAAATACCTCAAATTTCTCGCCGTAGAGGTAGTGTCTCCAACTCTTGAGGGCGAAAACCACTGCAGCTAATTTAAAGTCATGTGTGGGGTAAAGACGTTCATATATTTTTAACTGCCTTGAACCATACGCCACCACACTATTACTCTGACTGAGTGTACAGCCCAGTCCCTCTCCCGAGGCATCGCAATATACCTCGTAACACTTGCCACTTACCGGTAAAACCAAAATAGGGGCAGTGGTAAGTCTTGTCTTCAGCTCCTCAAACCTTTGATTGCATAGATCTGTCCACTCGTACTTGACTCCTTTCTTAGTGAGTTGAGTCAATGGAGCTGCAATTTTGGAAAAATCCATGATAAATCTTCTATAGTAACCAGCCAATCCCAAGAAACTACGAATTTCAGTTACATTCTTTGGCGCTTTCCAATCTTTCACTGCTGCCACCTTAGCCGGATCCACGGCTATACCTCCCTCAGATATCACATGCCCCAAGAAATTTACCTCGGATAGCCAAAATTCACATTTACTGGCCTTAGCATATAGCTTATTTTGCCTCAGGGTATTCAAGACTATCCGATAGTCCATACCGCGTCCGGACGGCCGGCTACTCTATATCTTCCTCTTTAACCCGTATTTGGTGATAACCAGACATCAAATCGATCTTCGAAAAATGGCTGGAACCCTTCAATTGATCAAATAAATCATCGATCCTGGGCAGAGGGTACTTGTTCCGGACTGTTAGCTGATTCAGCTTCCGGTAGTCCACGCACATCCGTAGTGAACCATCCTTCTTCTTCACAAACAACACTGGTGCTCCCCATGATGACGTACTGTTCCGGATGCAACCCAGCCCAAGCAGTTCATCAATCTGCTTCTTTAGCTCTGACATCTCCGCTGGTGCCATCCGATAGTGTGGTAAGGACTGGTGTTGTGCCAGGGTACAGCCTGATCTCGAAGTTAATCTCCCTCATAGGTGGTAAACCAGGGAGTTCCTTTGGGTGCACATCCACAAATTCTTGTACAATTTCCGGAAGTTCAGTAACTGGAGCTTTGTTTATGGTGATATTATTCAATACCACGTGGTTTAACCCTTCCTGCAATCCACTTTGTTATCTGCGCGAACTACATATTGCTTGCCCTCGAGTGACTTAAATGTCACTCTTCGACCATAACAGTCGATGTTGGCATGAAACTTTGCCAACCAATCCATTCCAAATATAATATCATATTCTGACATGTCCAGCACTAAATAATTGAACTCAAATCTGAGTCCAGCTAATTCGGTGTTAACCGCCGTACAAATAAGTCCCAATGCCGAATCTCTGACAGGGGATACAATAGTAAGTTCTGTGGCTAATCTTTGAACTAATGTACCAGTAGCAGTAATAAACAATGCAGTTATAAAGGAGTGTGATGCTCCAGAATCAAATAGTGCATATGCATATGAGCTACTCACTACCGCCATACTTTGTATCACAGGATGATCCTTCTCCTCTTCCTCTGGAGAAGTTAGAGTGAATAATCGTCCCGCTCCAGCAGGGTTAGACCTTCGACCTCCCCGGCCCTGCATTCTGCCTCCTCTGGAGTATGCCGGTCTAGCTGGCGGACGAAATGATCCTCTTGAGTTAGACAGCCTATTGAGCTTTGGGCAGTCCTTTTTGTAGTGACCAGGTTGATCACAGTGAAAGCAAGTATTCACTCCTCGAGATGCTTGAGTGACCGCAACAGATTGAGTGGGCTGGTTGGGGCGAAAACCCCCACCTGATCCAACAGACGGTGAGGGTCTGCTGAAGTTCGATCTGAACCTTTTGTTGGGTTGGTACACACCTCTCCCACTCGGAGCTCGGCGGTTGTCCACTCTGGCAAATTTTTCCATCTCCTGTTCCACAATAGTGGCCTTGCTGACCACTTCCGCCAGCGTGGCTGCTTTGAACACAGTTACCTTGGCCCTAATGTTTGGCCGTAACCCACGCTCGAAACTTGTGAGCCTTTCGATATTCCGTGTCCACAATATAGTATGCATAGATTGACAGGCTGAGGAATTCTTGGTGATACTCAGCCACCGTCATTGAACCTTGTACTAACGTCATAAAGGCCTGAATTTGACGTTCTCTTTCTTCATCTGGAAAGTAGCGCTCTAGGAATGTCGCTGGAATTTCTCCAAAGTCATAGCAACTCCTTTTCTTCTTGGCACAAGTGCCTGCTGTTTCTCCGCCACCTTCCACCATTTGGCAGCGTCATCTACGAGCTGTGACGTGGCCAATAATATTTTATGAGCATGACTCTTGATGTTCAGAAGAGTCAATATGTGGGAAATCTTCTCCAACCAGTTCTCGGCTGCGACTGGCCCTTCTCTGCCCTTAAAGTAAGGTGGGCGCTGTTGCTGAAAATCTCTGACCATGTTACGGTCATTATTTTCACTCGTACTTCCCCCTCCGTTCAAATGTTGTTGGAGGATGGATGTAACCACAGCTTGCACCAAGCTGTGCAGTTCAGGAGGCACAAAGGGTACAGTCATGTTACTGTTCTCCTCCTCCTCGTGTCGATATGACGAGTCATATTCCTCATCGTCGTCCTGTTGATACATAGGGTCACTCCCTTCTTCTTCCTGCCGAGAATGGTTAGACTCTTCCTTATTGTGAGATTGTTCATGTACAAACATCTCTTCGTCATGAACGGACTGCTCTCTATCAGGTTCCGATGACACCTTCTTGCGTCGGGGTACCACCCTCCCTTGTGGTGTGACAATGAGCACGTCATCTTTCTTTTTATCTTCCTGACGGGTCCTTCTCTTTGACACCCCTCACCTAGTCCGATCTGTAAAACTTTTTCTTTACCTTCGGATCCTTTACCACTTTTTTCTATGGCGCCATTTATTCCTAATTCATGGAAACATCATAGACTTAGTTTCCATTATCAATATGCATCAAATGCCATAAATCCTCATAAAATCATAAAATCACATATTATATATAATTTCAAACTTCATCTTTGTACAGAGGTGGGTAGGGTGAAACAAAACCCTATGTATAACAAAATATGCACCCTTACAAAATAACCCTCTTTTTAATACCCGTCATACATTTCCTATCCTAGTCTTCCGTAGAAGACTCCTCATCAAAGCGAACTTGAACGGTTATCAGGACGTCATCGCCGTGTGCCCCAATACTTCACATGTTGTGCAGGGCATTAAACCGGGTCCTCCTATACGAGGACAATTAGTCCTCCTCTCCATGCCGTGCAGTCCACAAACCGGACAGACAACTCCTAATGGATGAGGACAATACAAACTGTTGTGATCGTCCTGATTACACAACTCACAGGTATCGTAGGGATCTACCTCCCCCGCCGATTCCAATATTATAGGAAAGTCTTCCATAGGATCCTCATAAAAGAAAAATCCCAGATCCTCCTCCTCTTCTTCCTCAGGAGGTTCCACCATCCCAGGAATATCATCCATCAAATCCTTTGCAACAGGTGCTAAGTCTATCTCAACTTCTTCAGGAGGTCCCTCCTGAAGGTCCACTTGAGCTTCTACGTTGGTGTTGTTAGAAGCTGACACCAAGTCTATGGGATGGCTAGGAGTTCCGCTGTGCCATTCTGAGTACTCCACATTACTCGACATATCTGTATCATCATTTTCAAACACAAGAATGTTCAACAATAATTCTAAATTAACCACCCTTGGTTTTCAGGGAATTTGATCATGCATAATACCATGTACTTTGTTTGGGAAGATTACCAAATCAACATTCTTTGTTCTCTTTTGTTTCATGGGAAATCTCTAATTTCCTATTGTTTGTTTTCCCAGTGTGGGGATTTCAGGGGAGTTCATCCTACCTTGCTACGTTTGATTTGTCCAATTATGATGACTGTACTTTACTTTTACTATCTTTCAATGTCGTTCTCAGATTGATTGTTCAGTCCGAGTCACTTCGAAGTAAATTAATCCGGCCCCCAAGCAGCAGACTTCGGAGAGTCGGTCAGTTGGGATTCTTATCCGTCAGTGAGACATGAAACCGTCTTAATCTTACTTCGATGATTCAACTTCCGTTTCTCTCTGATACCAACTGTAACGCCCCGCCCTTTCGAGAATTCAGAGTCTAATTTTTTTTTTAAAAGTAATAATAAAACATCGAAAGAGAGCGGGCGGCGTCACGACGCGAGTTAAGTTCAGACTACCCAAGTCTGAACCTTAACTGGCCCCATGTGTACATGGAATAGACCATGATAGTGATCACACATGGATCTAACATCAACATGCGGAATAATCTAGATTAATTGCGGAATAAAAACGAGATAGCAAGTAACAGTCCTAAACATTATTTATCATAGATCAACCATCCAAATGTTATCAACCTAATCAAACCATAGCAAGTAACGAATTATTACATGTCCAACAAAAGTATTCAAATGACAATAATATAACGTAATCAAAATCCATCATTAAAGCACTTAGGCTCAGCTCCCCTCCCGGTCAATGACCTTTCCTTTCCCTTTGCTTGTACCTGCAATCTCCTCTGAGGATAGAATTAGGGCGTTAGATCAACGCGCCCAGTAGGTTCCCGAATCAGGGCTACCACATGTTAGCATATAAAACATGCATATACATATCATAATACATGATCACTAAAAACATATAAAACGATGCTATGAAATATGGACATGCAATGAGCATCCCCCATCATGTACTTTCATAGCCATCACTTGACGTGCCTTGCACCGACAAGGTAAATTACAACACACTTTCATCTCTTCTATAAAATATGTACATGTAATGAGCAACCCCCATCATGTACCATCGTAGCCCACTTGACGTGCCTTGCACCGACAAGGTAAATTACAACAACATTCATCTCTTTTATACAATATGTTCATGCAATGAGCAACCCCCATCATGTACATTCGTAGCCATCACTATAGAACTTCATTCATTATCCCATGACTATGCATGAGATGCCAATGCTTGCATGCCATTTGTTAATGCATAATATATCATTTGAAACACATATATTAAAACAAGAGTATCATAAGAAAAACTGGGTAAAATCGTGGTTACAAGTAGGTAGGAAACCTACTGAAGAATCACTTCAGCGTTCATTCTTTCTTAGGCTTTAACCGGTCACGACTCGTTCGTCGTTCAACTTTCGGTACCTTATTTGTAACAATAAGTAAATCATAATCTTATTTTACATGTCCATTCACATGAGATCTCAAACATCTTATAAGTACTTTTGATCAATCTCTTCATTCGGCTTGTATTCACAGATTTGCCATTGCCACCAATACCTTGATTAAGTTCTACAACCTTAACCGTAACCTTAACATGGTTCAGTCATGTTTTGGACGACCAAAATAGCAAACATGATTCCATTTTTAATCACACATACATCCATAAAATGGCACATGAAAACAGTCCATGGGGTTCGGCCATACTCATGGCCGAACCCTTATGGTTCTTTGCTCAATGATGTCCTTTTGTTTAAAACTAATTGGCTCTACCCCTTAGCCATATTAAGCCCATGGTTTAGCCATCCCATGGCCAACCCAAAATCAGTAACCTTATCACATAAAAATCTCCCAAAAATGTCCACGAAGGTCTATGGTTTCCATGTTTTCCAATCATGAAAACCAACCCTCTTTTACATGGGCTTCGGCCCTCCATGTTGGCTGAACCCAATGGCTATGTTTTCTGTTTTTAAACTTCAGATAATAATGTAATAACAGTATATTAAAATCAGGTTTTAACTTTCAAACAAACCATCCAAACAGTCCATAAAAAGTCTATGGTTTACATGTTTTTCCAACATGAACACCAACATCCTTTTACATGGGGTTCGGCCCTCCATGGTGGCCGAACCCAATGGTTAGGTTTACTGTTTTTAAACCTTAGATAATAATGTAATAACAATATATTAAATCAGGTTTTAACTTTCAAACAAGCCATCCAAAACAGTCCATAAAAAGTCTATGGTTTACATGTTTTTCCAACATGAACACCAACATTATTTTACATGGGGTTCAAAAACAGTCCACAAAATCTATGGTTTTCATGTTTCCAAAACATGAAAACCAAGCCATCTCTTGCATGGTTTAGACCCTTATCAAATTCGGCCATAGCATGGCCAAATTATGACATTCAAATTCATGCTTTCAATCTTTCCAAAGTATGTATCTTAAACCTCTAAAATCAGTCCTATACTTGCATTTTTAAATCTTACAAAACCATCAAGTTTAACCATAATATTTCATGGGCTTCGGCCATCCAAAGTGGCCAAACCCTATGTCCATGTTTTCCATCTAATTGGGCATAAAAGAATCCTACTTTAACCCTTGATAGATTTGGCCGAATCATGTCATATTTTTCGCATTTTATTAAACATAAATCAATGGAAAAACTTACCACTTTCCAAGCTTTTCTTATGCCTTTGATCCTTGTCTTTTAATCCTTGTTTCCTTAACTCCTTGCTGGTTATATGCTTGGATATTTGGTACCAAAAGCCTCTGCTGTTCCAGCCAAGAACACCAATTGGAGAGAGGGAGAAAGAGATGGAATTGTAAGGCTTTCACAATGATACAATCAGCCACACATGGGTGCTCATTGTTTTTGTAATTCAGCCACCAAAACTCCTCCACTCCCTCATCATTTTCATGCACAAACCAATGGGTATTGGGTGCCATCCAAGGCACCCCTTGGCAGCTACCCATGCAGCCATTCAGATTCCCAAGCAACTCACTTCAAACTATGCATTTCATTTATCATTGATCATGGAACTCACCTCAAACAAGTCCCCAACGTGTGGGACTTGTTTTGGGTGGTTAAAACTGAGCAAAACTCTTCCAATTCCCACTTGAACTCACTGATTTACAGTCCCTTGAGTTTCCATTTTGACTCACCCAACTCAAGGTATTTTTATTCCAACCCAACTCATCACATTTAATGCATTTCATTTAATGCACATGAGTTAACTCACCTTTTGATTTAATTCCAACTCACCTCAGTCCCACTCAACTGATTTGACTCGTGTTTGAGCTCCCTTGAGGGTTCACACGGTCAACAATAGTCAACTCGACCCGTTGGGTCCACTTTTAGCTCCTTGACCCGTTTTTGATCCATGACCCAATTATGGGTATTTTGGTCATTTGTAATCGGTTTTTGCATATGGGTTAGGCCTACCCATTTCTTCTCTACTTGATTTCCAATCAAATAAGCTTAACCCCATTTAATTTAAATTCACAAAACGGTCAAATCATCCATTTTGACCCGATGGGTCCCATTGGGGCCCTTTGACCCATTTAGCCATTTTTGACCCAAATGATGAAAATTACCCATCCAATCAAGCTTAACACTCATAATGTGCTCATATGATTTTAATTTGAGCAATGGGCCCCACTATTTCCTTACCTAACATCACAAAATAATTAATTTAATAACTCTCAGGGGCATTTTGGTAATTTTTCACTTCATTGAGAAATTGGGGTGTTACAATACATTTGTTATATGCATGATTTATAAGCAAACCTTGTGGTAGCCCTGATCGGGAACCTACTCTGCGCGTTGATCTAACGCCTTAACTTTATCCTTAGAGGATAATGCAGGAAAAAAGAAAGGGAAAGAGAAGGTCGATGACCAGGAAGGGAGCCAAGCCTAAGCGCTTGATTGTTTTTCGGGATTTCTTTATTACTGTCTTTTTAGTTATATTTTGTGGACGTGTAATAAGTTGATACCTTGCTATGGTTTGTTTAGGATATTAACAATGGATGGTTGGTTTATGTTACTTATTAATTGAGACTGGTACTTGCTATCTATTCAATCTATTTCCGCAGTTAGTCTAGTTTATTCCGCAAGTCATTGTTTAGTTCCATGTGTGGTTTGTTACCATGGGTTTAGTCCATGAACACATGGGTGGCCAATTAAGGGTCGGACTTTGGAAGTCCGAACTTAACTCGTGTTGTGACGTCTCTCCGCCCTTGTCCAGTTTATTTTAAAAAAAAAATAGACTCTGATTTTTTCTCGAGAGGGCGGGGCGTTACAATTGCAACTCCACTGAGCCGACTCACTCAGAAAGGAGTCAAATTTGAGTGGTCAAATGTGTGCAACCGGAGATTTGAAGAGCTGAAGAAGAGACTTACAACTGCACCTATCTTAATTTTGCCGGAAAAGGCAAGGGTTATGAAGTACAATGCGATGCTTCAGGAGAAGGACTTGGGTGCGTCCTCAGTCAAACTCATCGTGTGGTCGCGTATGGTTCAAGACAATTGAAAATACATGAACGCCTCTGTCCTACGCACGATCTTGAACTAGCCGCAGTGGTCTTCGCTCTCAAAAGCTGGAGACATTATTTATATTGCGAGAAATTTGAAGTGTTTTTAGATCATAAGAGCTTGTTTGATCAGAAAGAGCTCAACCTGAGGCAGCGCAGATGGATGGAATATCTACAGGATTATGAGTTCGCACTTCGTCATCACCCTGGCAAAGCGAACAAGGTGGCAGATGCCCTCAGCCGCATATCACATGCATCAGCGGCATGTTTGATCAGGACAGAATGGGAAATGTTGAATACCATACGAGAGTTCAATTTATATATCAATAACCATGGGAGTATGTACAATTTGATCATACGGTCCAACATGGTCACTAAGATCGAACAGGAACAGCGTATAGACCCGGAAGTGGAAGAGATATGGGCCAAGATGTCTACTGGGTGAAGTCATACCGGAATGGGAGTTACGACCAGGACAAGGTCTTGTATTCCGAGGAAGGATATATTTGCTTAAGAACTGCAGAAAAGAGTTATTGATTGAGGCACATCAGACCAAACTCTTTATTCATCCGGGCAGCATTAAGATGTATCACGACCTGAAGAGACATTACTGGTGGCAAGGACTCAAAAGAGATGTGGCAGAATTTGTGGCTCATTCCTTAACGTGTCAGCACGTTAAGACAGAACATCAGAAGCCACCAGGGTTACTCAAACCCTTACCAGTGCCAGAATGGAAATGGGAGCACATCTCCATGGATTTTGTGACAGGTTACCAAGGTCTTCGAAGGGCAATGATGCGATATGGGTTGTGGTAGACCGACTGACCAAGTCTGCACATTTCATTCCCATTAAGATGACAGACTCATCTGAGACTTTAGGTCGGCAGTATATTAAGGATATCATCAGGTTGCATGGTATACCTCGGACTATTGTGTCCGACAGAGATGGACGATTCACCGGCAGAGTATGGCAAAGCATGCAGTAGGCCATGGGAACAGATCTACTGACCAGTATAGCATTTCATCAACTGTAATGGCCCAGAATTTTTAAATTAATATAAATGTGGATATTATTTATTTTAGTGATGGAAATTAGAAAATTTGTGGATTAGATGGTAAATGGGCCAAAGTTTGGGCAAAGGCCCAAGTATGGCCCAATGGATTATGGAGTTGATTTAAATTCATTTAAAGGGGCAATGAGGGTTAAATGGGTCAAGAATGGTCAAATTGGGTCAAATACCCATTTGGGACCCAATGGGTCAAGATGGTTAAGCTCTAAGGTAAATGGGTAAGATGGAAGTGTAATTGGGCCATGGGCCCAACGGTGATTCATTTAGAATGAATGGAATGAAATTTAAATTACCTAAGTTATTTGGAATTAAACCAAGGTGATGTGGCCAAGTGGGACCCACCTCCACCTCACCAAGTGAGGTGGCGTGTGGACCCAAGGTTTGGTGGGGCCGACCACCATGGTTGAATTGGTCAACCATGGGTGGATGTAATAAGGTAATTTAAGTAAATGAGATTAAAGTAACCAAAATATCTAAATATTAAATGATTAAAATTATCCAAATGAGGTGGTCAAAGTGGGGTCAAATGGTGAAAACCAAATCACCTCATCCCAAACTCAAAAAAATAAACACGTTGGGACTTAGGGGGGTGGAGTCATAAGCCATAAAGCAAGATAAATATCTTGTGGGTGGGTGGAGAGAGTTAATGTAAAGTGAAGGTTAAATAACCAAAGAGATAAAGATGGGTTTACACCTTATCCTTTTCAGTTTACCCTCAACTCACTCTCTCCATCTCTCCCATTCTTCCATTGCCGTCCCACATTAGCAAGGAAAAAGAGGAGAAGAAAATTAAGAAAGAAAAGAGAAGAGCTCAAGGAGAGGAAGAAAGGTTGGACCACCATCTCAAGGTAAAGATCTTGAGATATTTTTTCCCATCTCCATCCTCTTCCCTCTCTCAATTCAAACCCTACCTTGGCCGATCCTAAGGTTGGGGGTTGTCACCATTGATCAAGCATCTTGACCCTATCAAAGAAGAAGAGAAGGAGAGAGGAGGCTACGCGAACCGACGGGAGCGGCGGAAGTTGGAGGAGACGACGGATTGTGAGTATTTCTTAAACAAGAATTTTGGATTTTTAGGGTTTAAGATTTAGGATTTATTTTTGTAGAATTAGTGGTGGTTACATAAATTTATGCCATGGATGTTAAACCCATCAAATGAGAGGGTGGAAGATGGAGGAAACCTAAATGGGTAAATTAGGGTTAGGGTAAGAAAATAAATAAATGGATTATGTGCATTGGGTAATTTATGAAATTAAGAATGAAATTAGGTTATTGGAAGGAAATCATGGGCCATAGGGTTCGGCCATGTAGCATGGCCGAACCCCATGGTGGGTGATTAGCTAGTTGATGTAAATAATTAGGGTTTTAAAGAATGGAAGACAATGAGGGTTTTTAGCTAATGAAATTTAGGGTTGTCAATGAATGCATGTGGGTAAGTTTTTAAAATGGTTTTATGATGAAAATGCAAATGGATTTTATGGCATTGGAAGGTATAAAAGAGAATGAATTATGAACCATGGGTTCGGCCATGGTGTATGGCCGAACCCTAGGTTGTTGTGTGTGAAGTTAATTAGGGTTTAGGATATGAAGCCATGGAAAATTAATGGGAAGATTGATGAAATTAATATTTTGGTGAATGTAGGTATTTTGGAGCAATGAATGGTGGATCATGAACCATGGGTTCGGCCATGGTAAATGGCCGAACCCTATGGTGATGTAATGGTGATCAAATGATGGGTTTAAAGGATGGAAAAGATGGATTAATGTGTTAATGAGTTTAGGGTTTCAAATGAACAAATGTAGTGATCCAAATGGGGCTAAGAGTAGTGGTTTAAAAGTGTGATTTAAACCACCTCAAGGAAGGATTTATTTTGGATCTAAATGGTGTAAATAGATCCAATAAAAAATGGGGAAAGGACACCATGGGTTCGGCCATGGTGTATGGCTGAACCCATGGCCCAATTGTGATCCATTTTGGTGGGTTAAATTGGATGATGAATGGTGTGTGTGTGTCCTCCAAAGGAAATGAATGAGTAATGGACTCATTGAAGTTAAATACATGAGGTAAATCCCATGGGAAGAGTTGATGAATTAGGTATTTTGAACCCATGGCCATTGGTGAACCATTTAAAGGGTTAAGTATGGGGTTATGGATGGGTTTAAATGAATAATGGTGAAATTAATAAAAAGGCTAATTTTAATGATGTTATGACATGGTTCAATGGGTTATTAATGGACCTAAGTTAGGGATCTAAGTCTATGATCAATTATGGATTAAATCATGCATGGATAAACGAGTGTTTAATCATGGAAAATGAGGTAGTGGCAAAACTGTAATTAGTGGCCAAATTCAAGAATTCCATGGAAATTAATCATGGACTTAGGGGATCTAATGTAATAACCTTATAAGTGATTAATAAAGCCTAGGGTGGCCGAATTTTAAGACTTATGGGATCAAAAGGTTTAATAGATGACATGGGACCCACAAAACCTAAATAGTGACCGGTTTTTCATATGGGCTTAGAAATGATTAAAACTTGAACTGATTTAGAAATTTAATAAGGTATTGGATATCGCGGGCAGTACGCATGACGGTAACCGGACTATAGGACGAAAATGAAACGAAGACGCTAGTCGGTATTCGGTAGGATTCTAACCTTTTTGTAAGCCATGGATTGAGTGATGGTTGCCTTGAATTATCTTGGAAATTATATGGGTTGTTTTAATATTGGTTTTGAATTATGTAGTATGTAGGGGTTTTTACTTGATTTACTCTGGTAAGCATATAATTGGTTTTAAACGGGTTTTTAAAGCTATGATGTGTTTATTGAGGCTTTATTTGATCTACTTTTGATAATCAAGTCATATGTTTGATTGATGGGATTTTTTTAAATGTCATGGTTGTTATTATATTCATTACATGGCATATGGCACTTACATCTCATGCATGGCATGGGAGAGATATGGCAGGGGAAGGATGAAATGAAACTGGAGTCCATGCTCCGTCGAGGCGACCGAGAACAGGCATGGAGACACCTTGACGAGGCTTTGCCGTCAAGGGGGATATTTTACGATTGGATCATGTCTTGATGAGGTTTTTCCATCAAGAGGGTCACGACACGATGATGGTATGGATTATATTTTGAACATTATGTATGGATGAAAAAGGGGCATTGTACAATGATGATGAGATTGATGGGTGGGATTCATGACATAAAACACCCATTGCATTACATTGTACCAAATGGCATGATTTTGATATAATATTTTTATATGCTTTGTTATCACTAATCCATGTGTTAGCCCTACTCGGAGTCCTACTGGGCGCGTTGTCTAACGCCCTACTTCTACCCTAGCTGATGACGCAGGAGGTGGCGAAGCGGAAGGACGAGACGGGAGCCAAGCTAAGGAGCTTGGAAAGGAGTGCTAGATAGTTACTAATGTTTATTTTGGATAATGTAATTTGAAATAGTTTAGCTTGTCGGAAATGTAATATTTTAGACTTATTGCTATGTTTTGAATTTAGTGGTAAACATATGAAGTTATGGCATTTTGGTAATTAAATGATGAAATCTTCCCTGCTATCTAGAAAAGAAAATTTGGTAGGATAGTCTGTAATGTCTTTCCGCATTTAATGTAACTTTTTGTGAGCTTTCTTCTACGGGTAAACTATTCTCTGTGGACTCCGGTCGACGCACCCGTAGGGTTGGCCAGTTAAGGACCGGGCTTTAGAAGCTCGGACTTAACAAGCGTCGTGACGTCTGCGCCCATTGTCACTTTAAAAAAAAAATAGACTCTGATTTCGGTGAAAAGGGGCGTGCGTTAAATCAACAGACTGTAACACTTCGGATTTTCAATTAAATATTTTGTATGAAAATAATCCTTTTAAATTTGTGAATTATTAAATAAATGTGTATGGCCGAATTTTTTGATTTTAAAATCTATGTTTACACGCATGGATGAGATGAGATAGCTAAGAATTAAATAAAAGAGTGCATGGCCGATTATAGGGATTTCCCATATCTAAGATATGCGCATAAATCATCAAAAAAAAAGGGTAATACACGGAATAGGGAATTGGCTATCTTAGCACCTTCTCAGATTAGCTAATGGGGTATTATTAGAAGAGAGGCACATGGCAATGGTTAAACAAACAAAGGGCACACGGCATTACCAAATACGAAAAGGTGTGCACGGCCCTAAGGGAAATGTATCTAAAGCACCTTCTAAACTAAGATCAAGAGGAATTGATAAAAGGAGAGACAAGGAGGGGTACACGGTTTTACACCCTCATAGTCGAATTTGTAATGCCTTAGATTTTTCAATATATCAATATTTACGTAAATGCCATTGAAATTATGAATTGAAAGGATATGATCGTGGATGAGTAAATAGTGGGGCCCATTGTTCAAATAAGACCCAATGTACATGTTATAAGGTTAAATTAAATTAAATGGGTAATGTACATTTATTTGAGTCAAAGTGATTAATTGGGTCAAAGGACCCAAATGGGACCCAATGGGTCGTGGTTGACATGTTTGACCATTAGGTGAGCTCAAAGCTTAATTGGGTTAAGTTTAATTAAATGTTTGAGTTTGGATTGAATTGAAATAAATGGTGGAGTTTAGATGAGTTGAATTTATTGGTTAAGTTGAACTAAATGAATGAGTTGAGTTGGGTGAGTTAAATAAATGAGTTGGATGGAATATTTATTTCAAGTGAGTGAGGTGTGAAGAGGAAAGGTGTTTGGGTGGTTTCAAATTCAAAACTATCCTACACGTTGGTTGCATTGGGGGGGGGGTGTTGGGGGTTGTTTACCTCATGCATGAAACTCCAAGATAGGTGATAAATTGATAAATGGAAGGTGGCGTTTTTGTGGAGTTACAAAATGGGTTCACACTTGGAGGGAGGGAGTTTCATCTCAATGATGAAACTCTCACATGGGGTGCTGATGAGGATCAAAGGGATTTGAATGGTTTGGCGGTCAAAGACACTACAAAACTGTTGGTTGGTGGGAGTTTCATCTCATGGATGAAACCCCCACAAGTGTAAGTAAATGAGGAATGGCGGTTATAGGTTTCAAATTCATACATGCCGTTGGGGCACTTGGGAGTTGCACATCTTGGATGAAACTTCAAGATGGAAGATGAATAGAACTTGTGGAGGTTACACAAGATATTTCCTTAGAACCGTTGGAGCCTTAGGAGTTTCATCTCAAGGATGAAACTTCAAGATGGAAGATGAATAGAACTTGTGGAGGTTACACAAGATATTTCCTTAGAGCCGTTGGAGCCTTAGGAGTTTCATCTCAAGGATGAAACCCCCAAGGGAAGCATTAAGGGAAAGGTTAAGGTGATGGGAGTTACACAAGGGTTTAATAAAAAACCATCACCTTGGCCGACCACCATATTTGGAACAAAAGACTTGGATCTCCATCTCTCTCTCCCTTGGACGGTTTTCATCTCACAAGATAAAGATTATTTGCTGATTGTATCTCATACCAATCAGTCCTTTGCTGATCCTTTCACCAAGACAAAATTCAGCAAAGGGGTTTTGGCATCAAGGTTATCACTCACATCCAAGGACAAGTTCCTATCTCTCTCCCTCTCTCAAATCAATACTTTGGCTGATCAACTTCAAGGAGTTTCCAGCAAGATTAGGTTTGGCTAAAAGACAAGGAAGGAAGGAAGAAGGCTAAGGATCTAAGAAGAGCAAAAGGAACAGAAGAACAAGCAAAGATCAAATCGGTGGAGTCGCGGAAACGGTAGGTGTTCTATAATTTTTATTTAGTAAGATAACCAAAGAAACATGATCAGTCCATTGTATGTCCAAATCTTAAAAAGGGATGTACAAAAACCATTGAGTATGAAAAAGAGGTGATTAGGTATGGCTATGATGAATGGCCAAACCCATCAAAGGGTATGATCAAGGCTATGAAGTCTAAAGGAAGAGGTAAAGGAACCATAGGGTTCGGCCATGAGTATGGCCGAACCCCATGGAAGAAAATGAATGGATAATGAAGTGTAAAAAGGATAAGAAATGGATCATAGAGTTCGGCCACTTGGGATGGCCGACCCCATGAAAAGACTTGGTGAATTTTAGGGTTTTTAAGGGATAAAATCCATATTATGTTTTGAAGGTTTAAAGGATTTTTAATGGAGACAAGGTTATTGTTTTGGATCGGCAATTGCATGGTTGAACTATGCTGTTATCATGGCTAAGTTGCTGATCATAAACCATGGATAAATGATGGAATAATTGAATTAGGAGAACCATAGGGTTCAGCCATGTATATGGCCGAACCCCATGGACTGTTTTTATGATTTAGTTAGAGTAAGAACATGGATGGAAATTATGGATTATGATATGCTTTTGATTTGAGAATCACATATGTTAATCTATGGACTTAGTATAAAAAATTAATCAACCATCAAAGATGATGGAAAGAGGGACAAAAATCAGTTTGGTGAGGTTCGACCATGTACTACGAACCCCACTAAAGGGTCATTTGGTGGACTTAGTGCTAATTTATAATGTAATTGGAGATGGGTTAATGAAAGATTTAAAGGATCAAAAGTTAAGTGGTGAGGTTCGGCCATGTGTATGGCCGAACCCCACTAAGATGGTTTGGATATGGACTTTGGTTTTTAAATTAAACAAAGGTTAGTATAATGGCATTATTGTAAATATGGATGAAATGATCAAAGGTGAAATGATCAAAGATGAAATGACCAAAGGAATTGAAATATGGGCCAAAACCAAAGTGGTAAGGTTCGGCCATGTTATATGGCCGAACCCTACCAAGGTTCATTTGGAAGATTAAGTCATTTAAATGATGTGTTTGAGCCTAAGAATACAAAGAAGGGATTAAAACAAAATTAAGTGAGGTTCGGCCATAGTGTATGGCCGAACCGAACAAAGTTACATTTGGTGGATTTGGGGTTTGTTTATAAGTAAATTATATGATTTTGGTTAAATAAAAACCAAAAATTAAGAGGGTGAGGTTTGGCCATGGGGTATGGCCGAACCCCACAAAATGGTCTTTGGGACTTAGTCTAAGTTTGAAGTGATATGGACATATGTTTGACATGCTGCCATGTAAATAGGGTAACGGGACTCTGTGAACGGTATTCAAGTGGTTAACGGGTGACGGTTCTAAAGAGCGGTCAATCTAAGTGAACTTTGGGTAGGTTTCCTACCTTTTTGTATCCACACATATATGTGATGTTTTATCTTAGTTTTGATGAGTTATGTGCTAAGTTATCATGTTTTAAAGTAGTTTTGTATCGTAATATATATTTACAAATGGCATGACATCATGGACATCTCATGCATGGCATGGGGTAGTGATTATGGAAACCGGAGGCCACACTCCGTCGGGGCGTCCGAAAGACCACTGTGGGGTACCTTGATGATGAGAATCCCATCAAGAGGAATCCGGAGGCCACACTCCGTCGGGGCGTCCGAAAGACCACTGTGGGTACCTTGACGATGAGAATCCCGTCAAGAGGAGGCTATGTATATTTGTGATGGGTGGGACTCATTACATGAACATAACATACATAGCATTGTTTTTATGAGGTTTTGATGAACATGTAATATTATATTATTTGCATGTTTTTATACTAACCTTGTGGTAGCCCTATTCAGAAACACCTACTGGGCGCGTTGATCTAACAACCTATCTCTATCCTTAGTGGATGACGCAGGAAAAGGGAAGAACGTGGACTTTGAAGGAAACCAAGCATAGGAGCTTCGGCTTGAATGGACTTTGAATTATGGGCATTTTATTTAAGTTTATTTGGACAATGTAATTTGATAGTTAGTTGTTGTTGGCATGTAATAATGTAGGTAACTATTTGCTATGGTTTGGTAGGATTTGGATGGTTTAGAATGAATGCTTACTTTAAGGTTATTTTGGTAATTTTGGATGATTATGTATTTGCTATCTAAACTTGGAAAATGGAGTAGTCTTAGGATCTATTATAACCATCAGTTAGACTAAGTAGTTTCCGCAAGTTTATTGTACCATGTGTGGATCGATTCTTATGGACTTAATCCATACGCACATGTGCTTGGCCAGTTAAGGGTCGGACTTTAGAAGTCCGATCTTAACTCGCCGTGACATTCAGCCCCGATCACTTGATTATTATTATTAAAATAAAAAAATAAACTCTGATTATTAGAGTGAAAAGGGCGAGGTGTTACAGAATTCTCTCTATACCTCTCTCAATCTCTCATTCTCGCCAAAGAGCAAGGAGAAGAAGAAGGCAACCAGCAAGAGGTGTTTTTGGTTGAAAGAAATTAAGAAGAAAGGAGAAGGGTTGGAAGAACAAGAAATCGGAAAAAGGTTAGTATCTTATTTGAGTAATTTATTTTGAAATAAAAGAACCATAGGGTTTGGCCATGGTGCATGGCCGAACCCTATGGTTGAAGATTGGAGATGGGTTTAATGAATTGAATGGAAAGAAAGAACCATAGGGTTCGGCCATAGTGCATGGCCGAACCCCATGGAAAAATTATGATTTATTTTGTTGGGTTATGAATATTGAAAACCATGGAGGAACATTGATTGATTAATGGAAAGACATGGTTCACTTTGCTGAATCGAAACCATGGAAAGTCATGGTCTAATTATGGGTTTATGTTCTTAGATTTTAGATCATGGAAACCTTTGATGGTTAAGTGGTTTGGATTTAAAAGGAGGAAAAGAATGGAACCATAGGGCTCAGCTATGGGTATGGCCGAACCCCATGGAAGGGATATTGATAAAATTTAATGGAGTTAAATTAATGGTCAAGATCATGAACCATAGGGTTCGGCCATGGTGTATGGCCGAACCCCATGGGGTTGTTTTGGAATGGTAGATGGATTTTTGGTTGCTAATTATGGAAAGGGGAGTTTATTTATGGAAACCTTCTAATAATGGAAGGTGGAGTTTAATTATGGAAACCTTCCAATTATGGAAAGGTGGAGTTTAATTAGAAAGCTTCCAATTATGGAAGGAGTTTGCTAAAATGGGGAAGTTTCTATTATTTGAAGGTGAAGATTAAATTAGAAAGTTTTAATTAGGAACTTTCTAATTATGGAATTTTAAATTGGTAAGTTTTTAATTATGAAAGATTATTGGATAAATATGGACTTTCTAAATAAGGATTTTGGAAACCATAGGGTTCGGCCATGGGTATGCCCGAACCCCATGGAGTTGGATTGGTATTTTAATGTAAGTAAAATTATTAAATTACAAGAATGGTTATTAATTTAGAAAGGATCTAAGGTGGATATTAAATTAGTAACTTACTAATTATGGAACTTTGATTAAATGGAAGGTGATTCTAAATTTGGAAACCTTCTATTTATGGAAGGTAAGCCATGGATGGTAAAGTTGTAATTTCATACCAAAAATGGAGGATTATGGGTTCGGCCAAGGTGTATGGCCGAACCCCATGAGGTTTATTTTGTGGACTCGGATTAATGGGTTAATTATTAGTCTAAATACATAGTGAATGAGAATAAGGGATAATGATAGCCATGAATGGTATTTTTGTAATTAAGGGAAAATAAGGGACCATGGGTTCGGCCATGGTGTATGGTCGAACCCATGAGGAATTATTTGGAGAACTTAGATGTTTAGGATCCATGTGTTTGGATCTAAACATGGGAATTGATTGGCGGACCTAGGGCTATGGTTATGAACAATGGCATAATTGTAATTAACTAAAGATTAGACCATGGGTTCGGCCAAGGTGTATGGCCGAACCCCATGGGGTTTTGTTTATAGACTTAGAACCTTGTAAATCAAGTGGGACCTGGTGTTGATTTATTATTATATTATAAGGTAATGGGATCTCGCAAGCAGTGCGCGATCGGTGATCGATTCTTGGATGGAAGCGCAAGGACTCGTGAACGGTCTTTGGTAGGATTCCACCTCTTTGAAACCATGGGTTTATATACACTAGTTTTATCTTATGTTTGATGAAATTATGTTTCAAAGGATATGTTTTAAAGTGAATTTTAAATGCTATGTTTATGTTGTAAATAACATGTGTTGAATGTATTTCAAAGGTTGTTTTAAAATGTTATGTCTATATGAGGAAAGAGTATGTGTTTTAAATATGATTTTAAATGCTATGTTTATGTTATAAAATAACATGTGTTTCATTGGCATCTCATGCATGGCATGGGGTGGAGGATTTGTAATCGGAGGGGTCACACTCCGTCGGGGGGTTCGAAAAACCTATGTGCCGTACCTTGATGTGATTTCCATCAAGAAGATTCCGCAGGGTCCACACTCTGCCGGGGCGTCTGGAAGACCTATGTGGTGGGCACCTTTATGCACATGTGATGGGTGGGACTCATTGCATTTGTCATCATTGCATGGCATGGATTTATATGATTTTTGACATTACGATATTATTATATGTTTTGCATTAACCATGTGTTAGCCGTAACTGGAATACCTACTGGGCGCGTTGTTCTAACGCCCTACTTCTACCCTAGTTGATGATACAGGAAATCACGGGAATGACGAACGCAAGACGGGCCAGGCATAGGAGCTCGGAAGACTTATTTTATATGTATTGAATAAAGTTACTCATGAACTTGTATTTGAGTATCTAGATTTCGGAATGTAATAACTTAGATGGATGGATGTTAATTTTGATAATTATGGTATTTGAATGATGATTAAGGACTTGACGTACTTTGCTATCTGACTGGAATAGAACTTAGTTCTATTATGATTCTGCAATTTTGATGTTATGATTCCGCATGTTATGATTTTTATTCCGCATGTTGATATTGCTATGTGTGAACCATTTTCGTGGACTTAGTCCATGCACACATAGGGTTGGCCAATTAAGGGTCGGACTTTGGAAGTTCGGACTTAGTTCGCGTCGTGACGTCCCGCGCTCTATCACGCTACTCTGTTATAAAAAAAAAAATATAGACTCTGAATTTACGGGAAGAAGCGAGTGAAAAAGGGTGGGGCGTTACACAGACTGGTGGATAGTCTGAAAGGACAATACAAACATTGGAGGATATGCTGAGAGCATGCATGCTAGATTTCAAGGGTGGATGGGAGGATCACTTGCCATTGGTAGAATTTTCATAAAACAACAGTTACCAGGCAAGCCTCCAGATGACTCCATTTGAGGTTTTATATGGTAGACCATGTAGATCACCCGTGTACGGGACAGAGGCCAGTGAGCCTGTACTGATTGGACCTGAGTTGGTTGCAGAGACTACAAAGCAGATGTAGTTGATACGGCAGTATCTATTGACTGCGTAAAGTCGTCAGAAGAGCTATGCTGATAAGTGGAGGTTCCTTGAATTTGAAGTGGGAGACATGGTGTTCTTGAAATTCTCGCCATGAAAGGGACACATGAGATTTGGAAAGAATGGGAAATTGTCGCCAAGATATGTGGGACCATTTTCAATCATAAGAAGGATGGGGGACGTGGCTTATCAATTGGCACTCCCTTCACAGTTGGCATCTTTGCACGATGTGTTTCATATATCGATGTTGAGGAAGTACAATCCTGATCCCTCTCATGTACTGAATATACAAGATATAGATGTCCAAAGCGATGTGACATGCGTCAAAAAGCCTGTCCGAGTGGTGGACACAGAACAAAGGGTATTACGGAACCAAGCGATCCAGTTTGTCAAGGTGGTATGGGATCGACATGGCATTGAGGAAGCCACTTGGGAACTCGAGTAGGAAATGAGAACAGCTCATCCTGAGCTATTTATGTAAATGTTTGAAACCCTACTTCTCTCGATTTTCGAGAAAAAAATTTTAAAAAGAGGGTTGTATTGTAACACTTCGGAATCCCAAGTTATTAATATTTACAGAATTTGCCATTTTAATTGTGAATTAACGGATATGAACCTTAGATGGGTAAGGTCATGGGTCATTGGCCCAATTAGGACGCAACGGTTATGGTATAAGGTCCAATTTCAATTAAATAGGGCTGAATTAAAATGGTAATACAATATATCTAGATTTAATTTGGGATGGTCTGGATGAGGTTGAGACACACGCATAAGGCTAGATTTCCTCTCAAGAAATCAAGGAGTTATTGCCGAACCAAGATTCTCCTAAGATGGGCAACACGCCTAGATGAGTTGGATTAGGCAATGACATCCTTTGCCTAAATTCAAATAAAGAAGATGTCTAATCCAAATAAAAAAGTTTCTTGGTCGTGTGTGAAAATTTCATATCCACGTTTATGCGCAAGAGTATCTCTAAAAAGGGGTCCTTTCCTTGTTAAAAACGGCACTAAGGCAATTGCTAAATGGAAGGGGCGCATGGCATCTTCTAAATATAGGCCGAGTGGAAGTTTTATAGAAGGGAGGCGCATAAGGAAGAAGGGACGCACAACACCTTCTAAGATAGGACTGATTGGCAATTATAAAAGAGAGGCAGCAAGGGGCGCACAACATACACATTCAAAGAGAGGCAGCAACAAGACAAAGTGGCGCACAGCATACACAAAAGAGGCTAAGGAAGGAAAAAGATCGGAAGAACAATTCGGAGCGAAGGAAAGCTGGTGGAGTCGCGGAACCTGTAAGTAATTTCGATAATTTTGTTTCAAGAAATGAACCATAGGGTTTGGCCATGGCGTATGGCCGAACCCCATGGAAGAAAATTAAGGGAATGATATAGAAATTTAATGGAATGATGAACCATAGGGTTCGGCCATATGGTGCATGGCCAAACCCCATGGAAAGACATGGTTTAACTTATGGGTTTTTGAGGGATGAAAACCATGGAAGATGGTTATTAATTTAGAAAGGTTCTAATGATGGACTTTTGGATCAAAAAGGAAGGAACCTTGATTTATGGATTCAAGGATGGTAATTCATATAATTGGAAAGTTAGACATCATAGGGTTCGGCCATGGTGTATGGTCGAACCCCATGAAGCAATTTAATGGGTCAGTTATGGATTTATTATTGTAAATAAATTAAGGAGGATGGAACAATGATATCATGGGTTCGGCCATGATGTATGGCCGAACCCCATGAACCATTTGTTGGAATGTTTTAAAGGACACTTAGAGTGGTTATGCATGTTTAAGGTAATAAGGGATTTAATTATATAATGACCTCCGTTCATGGTTTATGTTATTGGTTATGGTTATGGATATGTATAATGGCAATGTTGTAAATAAGTAAAATTAATGGACCATGGGTTCGGCCATGGAGTATGGCCGAACTCCATGAGGAGTGTTTTTATGGACTTAGGTGGTTACCAAGAGGGTGAGATTCAGCCATGTTGTATGGCCGAACCCCACTAAGGTGTGTTTTGGGGGACTAAGTGTTTAAATAAATTAATTTAGGGGTGATAGGTTAATAAACCAAAGGAGGGACTAAAACCTGGTAAGTGAGATTCGGCCATGGTGTATGGCAGAACCCCACAAGGTTGTGTTTATAGACTTGGACATTATTGTAAAACAAATGAGACATGGTTTTAATTGATTGATATATTATAAGGTAACGGGACCTCACAAGGTGTGTACGATCGTGAGCGGTTACCGGACGAAAGCGCAATGACACGTTAGTGGTCTTTGTTAAGATTCCACCTCTTTGAAACCATGGGTTTATGTACAATGTTTTCATCTTATTTTGATGAATTATGTTGTAAAAGATATTGCTTCAAAATGTGAGTTTTAATGCTATGTTTATATGATAAAATAGCATGTGTTTCATTAGCATCTCATGCATGGCATGGGGTGAAGGATATGTAACTGGAGGGGCCACACTCCATCAGGGCGTCCGAAAAACCTATGTGGGATACCTTGATGTGCTTTTCCATCAAGAAGAAACCAGAGGGACCACACTCCGTCGGGTGTCCGAAAGACCTATGTGGGGGTTATTATATGTACTTGTGATGGGTGAGACTCATTGCATTTGACATCATAACATGGCATGGTTTATATGGTTTTGACATTACGATATTATTATATATATTTTGTACTAACCATGTGTTACCCTAATTGGAATACCTACTGGGCGCGTTGTTCTAACGCCCTACTTCTACCCTAGTGGATGATACAGGAATGAGGGGAATGATGAACGCGAAAAGGGCCAAGCATAGGAGCTTGGATGCTTTTAATTTATATTTTGATTAAGTTACTTATGGACTTGTAATTTGAGTAGCTAGACTTCGGGCATGTAATAATTTAGATAATTTGCTATGGTTGGATGTTTATTTGGATAATTATGTTATGTTAATTATGATTAAAGACTTGACGTACTTTGCTATCTGAAATGGAATAAAACTAGGTTTTATTATAATTCCGCATGTTTATATTGTTATGTGTGAACCGTTTTCATGGACTTAGTCCATGCACATATAGGGTTGGCCAGTTAAGGGTCGGACTTTAGAAGTTCGGACTTAGCTCACGTCGTGACGTCCCGCTCTCTATCACTCTTTATTTATAAAAAAAATAGACACTGATTTAAGGATAGCATAGTGAAAAAGAGGGGGGGGGGGGGGGGGGGGGGGGGGGGGGCGCCTGTTACACTCGGTAAAAGGCGACAGGTCGTTCTGGGCAAGGCAAGTTTCGGGACTTGAAACTCTGTCTGCATGGTGTTGTCCCAAATCAAGACTCTCGTATGGACTACCCTCTCGGTGCCATGATGTTGGGAGTGCATTTTATGTGCAACGGTCGGGTGGTTGAACGATAATAAATATAAACACCGACCCATCGGTGTCCCTGACCTGTCGGTACTGGACAATTTGAAAAACTGTGTTGACTCCTATATAAATATAAGAGTTGTGTGATCCTTTATCTATCTTTCTTGAACTGAGAACATTCACACACTCTAAAGAATGATCAATTCTCTTCTACCTACATCTGAGAATAAAATATAACCAATCTATTGATTGAGTTAGTGAAAGAGAGAATAAGAGAATAATAGAAAAGATACAAACCAGGAAAGATGTTGGTAGAACCACTTTCCTAGTCACCCTGAAATTGTGATTGCTCAACGACGGCTAAAAGATGAAGCATCGGGATTAACTCGGGCACACATTGGGTGGATCTTTGAGAAGCACACATCTTCTAGAAAAAGCTTCAAGGCAAGTGCTTCTTGGTTTTAATTTTGTTTTAAAACCTTTGTCCTGTGAAAGTGGATTAAGGAGGCTTGACTCCGGAACTACAATAAAAAATCTAGAGCATAGTCTCTGGCACAGGTGGTGGGTGGAATTCCCTGCCAATTCAAATAGGGGGATTCCTATTTTACTTGTGGTGGGTGAAATTCCCAGCCGATTGAGTTACGTGGAATTCCTACTCTAATTGTGAGGATGTAAGTCCCCACTCAGTGAATTTGGGGATAGCTCAAGGTTAAGATAGTCCTAACAGTGGATGTAGGTTGGCTAACTAAACCACTATATATCTTGTGTCCTTATGCTTGTGGTGTTAGAGCTAATTCCTTGTGTTGATTGCTTAATCACATTTGCTAACACACACACACTTGTTGTCCGCTGCGCTTAATTAATCAATCAAGTAATTTTTAAAAGGACCAATGATTTTTAGATTGACCAATTCACCCTTCCCTACTAGGTTCAATTGCATTCTAGAACCAAGGGAGAACTTTTAAATTAAATGAAGAAAAAAAAATGAAAAAAAAAAACGATCAAAACTCATACACACGCACCCTCATACACGACTTTCTTTCTGTAAAAAATGTCCCAAAGCAAACCCTTCTCTCCTTCTCTAGATTTTTCCCACCGACTCTCTCGTGTATGGTCTTACTTAAGCTAGGTAAGCCTCCTCTTGCCGTCTCATGTCCCTTTCTTCTCTATTTCTCACTCTCTCACACAAAAAAATCTTTTCCTTGCAATTTCTTCTTCCTAATCTCTCACGGTTTCTTTTTTCGTCTCTTTCTCTCTGTCTCTTCTTGTTCTGTCTTTTTTATTCTCTTTCTACACTTCATCTTCTGCTCCTTCACCATTGACCATGGCCAGTCGCGGCAGTGAAAGCCCTTGGCTGACGGCCTGACGACGGTGTTGCCATGTTTTGACTCAGTTTTCGCCTTTCTAGATTTTTGGCAACTCTTTAACTCACTTGGGTCCCTTCGACTTCTCTACGCAACAACTCTGCATACTCGACATTCAATTAGATATACAACACATCTGAAAACATCCCGAATCGATGATTTTAGGTAAAAAGAATTAATCATTTACAATGATTTCATATTTAAAATATAGAAATTTTATTTTATGCAAAAGTTGTAACAACCCGTCCCTTCAGCACAATATTGTCCGCTTGGGGCCCCACGTGGGGCGGCCCGCACAGCTTTGCATTGGGCCTGGCCCAAAAGGCCTTGTGCTTGGGAGAGGGGAGTACCCTCTTTATTACCCCCACACCCCTTCCCTCATGGACGATGTGGGACTTTTTGCTCATACCCCCATGTGGGTGGGGGGTTACAATCCCCCCCCCCTCCCTTAAGACCAGAGTCGTCCCCGGCTCTGTCACGTCACATTGACAAGGGGTCTACACAAGCAATACAACGCAGAAGGGTAGAGGGCTCACACAATTCGAGTGTTGAACTGTGCTCTGATACCAAATGTAACAACCCGTCCCTTCAGCATAATATTGTCCGCTTTGGCCCCATGTGGGGCTGCCCTTATGGCTTTGGATTGGGCCTAGCCCACATGACCAGGCCCAAAAGGCCTTGTGCTAAGGAGCGGGGAGTACCCTCTTTATAACCCCCACACCCCCTTCCCTCATGGGCGATGTGGGACTTTTTTCCCGCACCCCCATGTGGATGGGGTGTTACAAAAGTAATTATTTAGATTACTTAACTCTATTTTGAAAGAGGTGTCCATTGATTTAGTTTAAATATTTTTAATTGTGGTTTTAAGTTTGTTGCACAATATTTCATGATTGTTGGAAAATGTAGAGATATTAAATCTTTTATGCTATCAATTTCTAATTTAAGCAATGGTTTTACTTTAATTCATTCAAACGTGCAGTTATGTTTTGATGTTTCTTGATAAGAATGAAGTATGTTTTAAGGTTTTAATTTGCATATCTTAGTGTGACTTATTTTAAATTTACTTTAAACATGTCTGGAAAGTATTTCTTTTTGCTTAAAAGAAATCTTATCGTATTTCCATTGGGATTTGTATCTTGAAAATGAATTGAAATGTTTGATTAAGCAAGAAGGGGTAGAGCCCTTGGGTGAAAGACCCTAAACTCGTGCGAGTGGTAACGATTTCCACCCTGCTAGTAACTCAGGAAGCGGCAAGGGTGTGCGTCCGTAGCCCTTAAATCAAGGACAGGGTGCATCTCGGTAGCCCTAAAATCCAAGATTGTGTTATAAATTGATTTGACTTGTTGAATACATCCTATTTTAATGGCAATATATGTTTTATCAAATACATTTGATTTGATGGAAATATTTGAGTTATCAAATATCATAGATTGACAGTATTACAGTTGATTGCATATTTATCATATTTGTTTGTTTTGTTGTAAACTATCTAAATTGGAATTTAAATCATGTACTCTTATTCTATTCTCTCTACTGGGCGTATATCTCTCATTCTCTATTTTTATTTTTTAGGAGAACCTGATGAAGGGACCACAGGCGTCGCTGAGTTATCTTATGCATGTTAGGATTCTACTTATTTTTTTTTTGTTAAACTGATCCTTTGGATGTATTTTTGTGGATGAGTGTATAAGTAAGGCCAGAGGCCGTTTTGATGTATAAGGTGTACTTTTTAAATGTATAGTTTTTTATTTGTAGTGAAAAATGAATGAACTTCACTTAGAATTGATGTAGAAATGATATTGCAGGTTCACTTGTGTAGATTTTTTTTCCTAAGTACGAAAAACAGACAGAACTTCGCTGAAACTTCAGTAGAATTCCCATCTCATGTTTAGACATTTAGTTTCTCCCTTTAATTTTATTCAAATCGCATCCTGAAATTTTTGGGTGTGAGAGCGTAGTATCAGAGCGTTAGGTTAGGAATACCTGGGGCTTGGTGTAAAAAGTTCAGTTTGATTGATTTACTTGCTATAGATGTTATAAGTTAAATATGGAAAAAAAAATTGACATGAGTTGATGTATATTCCAGTACCCTACCAACAGCGACATGGAGGTGTAGGATCCTCTACCTCAGTCCCTTTCGGTCAAGATGCGTTGATGGAGATGATACGAGCAATGTAAGAGATGCCGACATTTATGTAACATCATGTTGGGACCTGTAACACCCTGCCCTTTTTCACTATGCTTTCCGAAAATCAGAGTCTATTTTTTTTTTAAAGTGATAGAGAACGAGACGTCACGACACGAGCTAAGTCAGAGCTTCCAAAGCCCGACCCTTAACTGGCCAACCATACGTGTGCGTGGACCAAGTCCACTAAAATGGTTCACACGTAATCAAGTTAACTTGCGGAATAAAACATGTATGCGGAATTACAATAGGATAACAATCCTATTCCATTTTAGATAGCAAAGTAGTCCAACACTTAACCATGATTATCATAACTTAACTATCCAAACATTAACCATCCAATCCATAGCAAATATACCTACGTTATTACAATTCCGAATGCTAGCTATTCAAATACATAGTTCATGAATAACTTAAGAAAAATATAACTTAATCATCCAAGCTCCTAAGCTTGGCTCCAATCATGTCCTCGTTTCGTTCCCTTCCTGTGTCATTCACTAAGGTAGAAGTAGGGTGTTAGAACAACGCGCCCCGTAGGTATTCCAATTAGGGTTAACACATGGGTTAGTACCAAAAATCCAGATATTATATATATCAAGTCAGATATAATAAATCATACCATATTTATAAAACATCGTATCCAAAATCATGTATGATAATAGAGATCCAATCATACAGATAAAAAAACCAGAAACCTTGCATGATAATAAAGATCATAATCATGCCGATTCAATCCCATGCCATGCTATCATATGCAATGAGTCCCACCCATCACAGTACATGTAACCATTTGATGGAATTCTCCTCATCAAGGTATCCCCACAGTGGTCTTTCGGACGCCATGACGGAGTGTGGCCTCCGGTTACATTTCATACACAGTATCCTCTTGATGGAAAGCTCCTCATCAAGGTATCCGCTCACGACTTACAAACGCCCCGACGGAGCGTGGCTCTCCGGTTACGTAACATCCCTCCCATGCCATGCATGAGATGCAAATGCCAACATGCTATAGAATATTACAAAACATAGCATGAAAATCCCATAATTGCAACATATTGTTTGATACCAAAATAACTTATCAAACATGAAATAAAATCATCATAAATACATAATACATATCCATGGTTTCAATGATGTAGGAATCCTACCCAAGACAATTAAGGTATCCTTGAGCTTTAAACTGGCAACCGTTCAAGATCGCGAACCGTTTGTGTGGTCCCGTCACCTTGTTACATATCAACAAGTCAATCCATAATCCATTTGACTTACCATTTGGTCTAAGTCCATAAACACACCCTTGTGGGGTTTGGCGATACACCATGGCCGAACCTCACTTACTTTGATTTTAACCCTTCCTTTATTTATTACTCAATCACCACTTAACTAATTACTTAACCCTTAGTCCACCAAAATCCACCTTAGTGGGGTTCAGCCATACAACATGGCCAAACCTCACCATCTTGATTTTGGTCCCTCTTTCAAGTCATTTGATCCTTGTAATTAAGTCCAATCACCAATCCATTAATCTAATCATTCACACATTGACCTTTTAACACACACAACAACCTAAGTCCATAAAATTCCTTAGTGGGGTTCGGCCATATAACATGGCCGAACCTCACTCCTTTGGTTTTGTGCCCTTCTTTTCAATCCTTTGATCTTTTAAATTAATCCAAGATCAAGCCATCTTTGTTTCATTAATCTAAACACTTATAGATTAATCATTTAACATCAATAACCACTTAAGTCCACAATAACATTCCCATGGGGTTCGGCCATACACCATGGCCTAACCCATGGTCCATCAATTTCACTTATTTACAACATTGCCATTACTCTATCTAAGGTTAAACATTTTATTCATTAAATCATGCCTAAGTCCATAATCTGATCCATAAACCTAGTTCCAAAAAAGACCCATCAAATCATGATATAATACTATATGACCCATTAAAGTGGTTCATGGGTGTATGGCCGAACCCATGGTCCTTCCATTTTCCACCATTTTTCCATCTTAGCCATCCTTCTTTCTATGGCTAAACACTACTCTTTTTTATACATATCTAGGTCCATAACTGATCCATAATCATGGATCCACAAATGATTTATTTAATCATAACATAAAACCCTAACAAATGCTTCCATTCCTTAGCTTGATTATCCATCCATTTAAACATGCATATATCCATACATAACCCCTTAAAAAATATGGTTCATGGGGTTCGGCCATACACCATGGCCGAACCCATGATGTCTTATCTCCATCTTCTCCATGAACTCAATTACAATATTTAAGTCCATGAATCAAGGTCCCTCCATGGGTTTAACCATACATTTAGGTTCATCTTTTTGAAACATCATTTACCATGTTTAAAATCAATTAAACTTAACATCATCCTCCCATTATTTCCATGATCTAAATGCATAACATAATTCAATAATTCTCTATGGGGTTCGGCCATACATCATGGCCCTAAGGTCCTTGGTTCTCCATCCTTTACCTCATTTTAAGGCCATTTACATTGTTAATGTTTTTCCACCAATCTCATCCTTAAAAACCTTTAACATCAATAATACCCTTCCATTTTAAAATCATAAATCCAAGATTGGTCGTTTGATGGGGTTCGGCCATGCATCATGGCTGAACCTCATCCAACCCTTTTTTGGTCTTTGATGGTTCTTGTGTATACCATTTAGGGTTTGGCCATGCAAAGGCCAAACCATGATCCTTGATCATCTTTTTCTCACTTATGAAATCTTAACGAGTACTTATCGATTCCGCGACTCCTCCGGTTTCTTTCACTCCTTCTTGCTCTTCCAATCTTTTCCCTCCTTAGCCTCCTCTTCCTCCTTGATCCTTGGCCGAGAGTGCTTGAAAGGCTTTGAATGAAACCCAAGGAGAGGGTTTGGCCAAAGTGTGTAGGTTTGAAAGAGAGAGAGAGAGAGAGAGAGAGAGCTTGAGATCAAAAACTACTCTAAGTCCTTTGTCTTTGAGAGTGGTCGGCCTTGAGTGAGAGAGGGAGAGAGTGAGATAAAACAAGGAATTCTCCTTGCTGCCCAATGTAAATCAGCCAAGGGTGGTGTCCTTTGGTTGATACCCCTTTGTAACTCCCATGACCTTTTACCTCCCTCATTATCATTTCCTTTGGGGGTTTCATCCCATGAGATGAAACTCACCAACTTTGTGCCTCTCATGATGGAAACCCTCCCAACGTGTATGCCTTGTATGTCTTTGTGTAACAACCAAAAACTCTCCAACTTCCCCCTCTTAATCCATGATGGTCGGCCAAGGGTGGTTTCCTTTGGTGACAACCCTTGGTAACTCCCATGCCCTTTCACCTTCCTTCTTTATGATCCATTTGGAGGTTTCATCCTTGAGATGAAACACTCCCAACGGTTTGGCTCTAAGATGGAAACCCGCATGCTTCCAACGTGTGCCTTTGGTGTAACCTTATGTAACATCAAAACCGTCCCCATTAATGAACCTTTGGAGTTTCATCCATGAGATGAAACTCCCCCCCTCCAACGTGTATGCCTTTACTTGAGTCTTTGAAACAACTACAACCCCTCATCTTCCCACTCCACTCACTTGAGATGAAAGTCTCCATAACTTCCATTCCAACTCATTCAACTCAACTTATCCGTTTAGCTCAACTCACTCATTTAATTCTACTCATTTAATTCACTTGAATCAACTCAATTATTTGATTCCATTTCCAACTCAATTCAGCCCCAACCTAATCAACCTTGAGCTCACTTGGTGGTCAACCAAGTCAACCATGGCCCATTGGGTTCCAATTGAGCCTTTTGACCCAATTAAGTGCACCTTACCCATTTACATAAATTGAACCTTATAACATGTACATTGGGTCTTAATTGGACAATTGACCCCACAATTTACCCATCTTCGTTTCATATCCTTTAATTCACAAATTCAATGGCAAATTCTGTAAATATTTATAACTCGAAAAATCCTGGGTATTACAATACAATCCTCTTTTTAAAATTTTTGTCTCGAAAATCGAGCGAAGTAGGGTTCCAAAATAAATTACATAAATAGCTCAGGGTGAGCTGTTCTCATTTCCGACTCGAGTTCCCAAGTGGCTTCCTCAATACCATGTCGATCCCATACCACCTTGACGAATTGAATCGATCGGTTTCGTAATACCCTTTGCTCAGTTTCCACTATTCTGACAGGCTTTTCGACGTATGTCACGTCGCTTTGGACATCTATATCTTGTATGTTCAGTACATGAGAGGGATCAGGATTGTACTTCCTCAACATCGATATATGGAATACATCATGTAAAGATGCCAACTGTGAAGGGAGTGCCAACTGATATGCCACATCCCCCATTCTTCTTATGATTGAAAATGGTCCCAATCATTAGAACAATACATCATCTATGGGACCAACATGTTCATCACACTACCAACATGTCTACCATGGTACCGATACCTGGTCATCAATCCAAACCACCATGGGAAACATCATCCACGGTTATATACATCCATCCCTGGTATCACTCTATCAGTGAGTATCGTCTATCCATGGTTAATAACCATCCATGAATATAACCCTCCTTAGGGTATAATCCATTCATGGGCATAACTAATCAAGGGTACATCATCTACCATGAAATATTCTATCTGTAGGGACAATACTCAAATGAGTCACTACGTGACTGTAGCTAAAATATCAAATCATAATATACCTCGACCCCTAACAAGACTTAGGGCCCATGACTTACTAAGCGGAAGACCCACGTCCAACGTGATCAAGTCTACCTCGCCCTGCATCCCTTCAGCCTAAGGATGATTCAGTCAAGCTCTAAGGCGGTCGAACCGTGCCTAACGAAGCTAGCACCACCCCCATGGGGTAAAATAGTATCTAGCTCTGCGCATCAACACACTTCTAGTGTGCGAAATAGCCGTGAGTGCGCCCTCCAGCGCGTAGCTTGTGAGGGACCCACTCCTCAATGGCAACCCTACGAGACCAAGTCTCCGTATGTTCCTATAGAGATTCCTACGGCCTCCATCATCAATATCACGTGAGGGACGCACCCATACAATGTCTCAATGTAATCAAGTGACCTCGTCACATACATCTCAATGCCAAAGTCCTCATAAACTCTTAAGTTTGCATATTTTATTAAAAAACATTCAAACTCCATCATAGTACAAGGGTTGGTAGGGTTAGAACAAACCCTTCAAAGAACAAAATGTACCCACAACCCTTACAAAATCTCCCATTTTTCCCGACTTTTTCTTACCACTTCTTAGCCTAACCTTCCGTAGAAGACCCTGCATCATCACCAAAATCGAAGAAATTGTCAGGGCATGTCGTCGACGTATGCCCCAACACTCCTCAAGTCAGGTAGGGTATTATTCCTGGTCCTCCAATGTAAGGACAGTTAGTCCTCTCCTTCCCGTGGCCATGAAGTCCACAAACAGGGTAAATAACCTCAAGAGGGTAGGGGTAGAAAGTACAGTTGTGCCCTTCCTAGTTGTACAACTTGTACATATACCCGGGCTCTATCTTGTAACGCCTCGCCCCTTTCACTAAGCCGAAAAATCAGAGTATATTTTTTTTTTTTTGAAATAAAGAGTGACAATAGAGCGGGACGTCACGACGCAAGCTAAGTCCGAGCTTCCAAAACCCTGCCCTTAACTGGCCAACCCTACGTGTACGTGTAACTAAGTCCACGAGAACAGTTCACACGTACTAAGTAAGCTTGCGGAATTATAAACTTAATGCGGAATTATAATAGAGTCTATCATACCAATTTTAGATGGCAAGGAATTACATCACTTAATTAATAAATACCTCAACTTAAAATGTCCAAAATAAAAGTTCAAACCATAGCAACTAGTTTAAATTATTACAGTCCAATGAGCTAAGTTACTCAAATTACATTCCCATAATAAAAAGTAAATAAATTAATCTAGCTCCTCCAAGCTCCTACGCTTGGCTCCGATCATGTCCATCGCCTTGTCCATTTCCTGTGTCATCATTTAAGGTGGAAGTAGGGCGTTAGACAACGCGCTCAGTAGGTACTCCGAGTAGGGTCAACACATGGATTAGTATAAACAAAAACACATAGATATAAGTAATATCAAAACCACGCAAGTAAATGCCATGCCATGGGTGTCATATGCCATGAGTCCCACCCATTATCCATATCATCATCACATAATATCCCTCTTGATGGAAAAGGCACATCAAGGTATCCTCATATTTGTTTATCGGTCGCCCCGATGGAGCGTGGTCTCCGCTTACAACCACAATCACATTCTGTTCCTCTTGATGGAAAAAACACATCAAAGTATCCCCACGTTTGTTTATCGGTCGCCCCGACGAAGCGTGGACTCCGGTTACAACCACAATCGCATAATGTCCCTCTTGATGGAAAAACCTCATCAAGGTATCACAATCTCATAGTATCCCTCTTGATGGATAAAGCACATCAAGTTTTCCCCACGTTTGTTTATCTGTCGCCCCTACGAAACGTGGACTCCGGTTTCATTTCAAACATACATCCCTTGAAATCAGTGTGGATTCCACCCCACGGTTGCTTTATCGGAAATCCGAATAGAGCGTGGACTTTTTTCAATTGATCCCTCCCATGCCATGCATGAGATGCAAGTGCCATCATGCTATATGATAATACAAACCATAGCATTAAAATCCTATCATTAAGACATACCATTTGATACCAAAATAATTGAAGTAAAACATTCATATACACATAATCCATGGCTTTCAATGAGGTAGGAATCCTACCAATGTCTAAATACCGGGTCCTTGGGTTTTCCATCCAAAGATCAATCGCCGTCGCGCACCGCTTGTGAGATTCCGTTACCTTATTACACATCAACAAATCAAACCAATGTTCCAACCATGTCTAAGTCCATAATACATGTCTTAGTGGGGTTCGGCCATACAACATGGTCGAACCTCACCTACTTGGTTTTTGAGTCCCTTTTTAATCCTTAGATCATTTTAATTAAGTTCAAGATCATGCTATTTTTGATTCATCAATCCAAACACATACAAGTTAAATCATTGAAAAGACCCTAAGTCCACAAACATTCCCCGTGTATGGCCGAACCCATGGTCCTTCCATTTCCCCCATTATTTACCTTTTTGCCATTATTCTTTCCATGGCTAAGCACTCCTTTCATTTATACATATCTAGGTCCATAACTGATCTACAAACATGGATCCATAAATGACTCATTAATCATGACATAAAAACCCTAGCAAATCCCTAACAATGCCTCCATTCCTTAGCTTGATAATCCATTCATTTGAACATTTGATTTCTTCAACATGCATGGACCTACCATGTCCATAAAATGGGTCATGGGGTTCGGCCATACAACATGGCCGAACCCATGATGTCTTATTCTTCATTCCCCTCTTGAATCATTTGTAACATTAGGTTCATAAATAAGGTCCCTCCTTGGGGGGTGGGGGGTGGGGGGGGGGAGGGGGGGGTTTAATAATGTACTTTGGTCCAATATTTTGCAACCCATAATCCCTTAACATTTCCTCCATCATTTCATGGTCCAAATAGCTCAAGTCCATTAATATTTTCTCTATGGGGTTCGGCCATACAACATGGCCGAACCCATGGTCCAGGTTCTTTACCATTAAAACTTTTGAGACCATTAAAAATGATTAACATTCCTCCATTATTTCCCTCCTTTAAAACCCTTAAAAATCCTTAAGATACACCCATTTAAACACTTTTAAATCATTAACACCCTTGCATGTTCTTCATCCTTAAAAACCTTTTCAAGTCACCAACATCCTTTCATGGGGTTCGGCCATACAACATGGCCGAACCCTATGTTTCATCATTTTCATTAAAAACAACATATAACCATGTTTATATCCCTTGATGGTTCTCATACATAAAACCCTAGGGTTTGGCCATGCAAAGGCCAAACCATGCATCTTGATCATTCACCATTCCTTTCATGGAACATGCACAAGGTCCTTAGACATAATAAAATTAGGATTCGGCCATGCAAGGGCCGAACCATGATCTTTAACCATTTTCCATGCTTAAGCCTTATATACATAGTGTCCTTAATCATATCCATTAATCATAGCCTATTTTACCCATTAGGGTTTATCCATTTTCTATCTCATCTCTTGGATGGATTTTAAATCCATGGCCCATAACATTTTTGCCACTCTTCAATCCAATAAAATGGAGTTCCATGGTTTCCTTTAACTCTTTCAAATTAATAAAACGCATCAAGGTATACTTACCACTTCCGCGACTCCTCCAGTTTCTCTTGCTCCTTCTTGTTCCTTAGCCTTTCTTCTTTCTTTCCTCCTTGATCTTCGACCAATGTGTGAGCTTGATCAAGATAAAATCTCCAAGAGTGGTTCGGCCAAGAAGGGTGTAAGTTTTGAGAGAGGGAGAGGAGGAGAGTGAATGAAACTCCAAGTCTTTGTCCAACGAGAGGGTGGTCGGCCAAGCTTGAGATCCAATTTTTTTTTCTCTAAGTCTTTTTGTTCTTTCTCTAAGTGTTTTCTTTGTCTTGGATGAGAGAGGGTCAGCTTGGAGAGGGAGAGGGAGAGAGAGAGAGAGAGTGAGATGAGAGGAATGAGATGGAAAATCCATCTTTCCATCTTGTCTTGGGGTTTGCTTGGGCTCGACTCCACCACCTCTCAATTGCCCAATCATGGTCCTTGCATGCCCTTCATTTTAGGCTTCTTGTCTAGTATACCACCCCATGTACACGGTTTTGGGTTTTGGGTTTCCTTGGTGGTTTGGTGGTTTGGGTGAGGTGGAACCACCACCTCTCCATGGGCCAATGCATACCCTAGCATGTCCTTTAAGCTCTTTGTCTAGCCATGGAGGGTGCATGCCCTCCACATGGCACACCCAACCCCCCCATGGCCAACGGTTTTGGTTGCTTCTCCATGGGTGGTTTGGTGGTTTGGATGAGGTGGAACTACCACCTCATTTTTGGCCAATGCATGCCCTGTAACACTCCGCCCTTTTCACTCGAAATCAGAGTCTATTTTTTTTTTTTTAAATAATAAACAAGTGATAAGAGCGGAGTGTCATGACGCGAGTTAAGTCCGGACTTCTAAGTCCGACCCTTAACTGGCCAAACCTATGGTGCATGGACTAAGTCCATGAAAACTGTAACACGTCAGATTTTCAGACTATTATTTTATATGACAATTATTCTTTTAAATGGTGGATTTTAGAATTGGACCTTATTTGGATCAAGAATTGGGCCATGACCCAATTAGGACCCAACCAATGTTGGAATTGGTTTTATTAAATACAAATGGGTTGAATTAATTTAGTGATGAATTATATCTAATTTTAAACAAAAGATTTTTATGGCCGAATTTTGAATGTGAAACCTATAGATTTTGCGCATGAGAGATATGTGGGATTTTAAATCAAAAATGATATGCTAGATATTTAAAAAGGGATGAAATATCTATGAAATAAATAAAAGATTATTTGGATTATGATTAAGGTTATGCGCATAGTACTTAGTAATTAGAGTTAAAGGGAAGGTTTTAAATTAAGAAGGAGAGGTCGGCTATGGCTAAATAAGACAAGGGAAAGTCGGCTATGGCTAATTAAAGAGGGAAAGTCGGCCACGGTTAAATAAGGAAGGTTTGACATATGTCCAGTGTTTTGGTTATAAATTTTCACTCCGGTATTAGATTGCTTTGATTCTTTTTGCATTGGAAAGAAAACTTCAAGGGCTACAACTTTTTAGTTTAGTACTTTTTCTGATTCGGAAGTTAACAAGGTCTAAATGGAGCTACAATATAGTATACGTGTAAAAAAAAAGGGGAAACACAAGGGACGCACGGCTAAGGGTTGCTTATCTTGAGAACATTCTAATGTCGGATTAAGAAAAGCTATAAAAGGAGAGATCAAGAGGGATACACGGTTTTGACATCCTTTATTGTTGAGTTTATTCCTCTCTCTCCCTCTTTCAATTCATCATTCTCTTCCACGCTAAAGCAAGAGAAGAAAGAAGGCAGCAACAAGAAGGTGTTCTTGTTTGGAGAAAAAAAAACAAGAAGAAGGGAGAAAGATTAGAAGAGCAAGGAAGAGGTTAGTATCTAATTGTTTAATATTATAATTTTATTTATGAAATCAAAGAACCATAGGGTTCGGCCATGGTGGTTGGCCGAACCCCATGGAGAAAAATTGGAGATGGGTTAATGGTTTAAAAAGAGAAGAAAGAACCATAGGATTCGGCCATGGAAAGATTTGATTAATTATTGGTTTTAAAGATTGAAAACCATGGTGTGTTTTTGATTCATTCTTTGAGTTTATGTTCTTAGACTTTGGATCATGGAAAGTCATGGTTACTTCATGATGGTTTGAATAATAAAAACCATGGGGATTTATGGTTTAGATTAACAAATTGGAATAATGAAAATCCATGGAAGAGTTTGATAATTTTTAAAGGAAAAAAATTGGATGGACATTGGATCGGCCATGGCATGGCCGAACCATGATGTTTCTATGGTTAAGTTATGGGATCTAAAGTAATAAAAAGAAGAAGTGAGGTTCGGCCATGGTGTATGGCCGAACCCCACCAAACATTTTGTGGATTGGTGATGAATTTTATTTGAATGTAAAACCAATGGCCAAGATCGTGAACCATAGGGTTCGGCCAAGGTGTATGGCCGAACCCCATGGGGCAGGTTTTGGAATGGGATTAAAATAGAAAACCTTTTAATTAAGAAAAGTATCCAAATATGGAAAGTATTGCTAAATTTGGAAAGCAATTCAAATATGGAAAGTATTGTTAAATTTGGAAAGCAATCCAAATATGGAAAGAGTTGCTACATTTGGAAAAACAATCTAATTTTGGAAGGTGTTTCCAATTATGGAAAGGTTGGTTAATTAAGGAAACAATCCATTTATGGAAGGAGGTTGCTTATTAGGAAAGTTTCTATTCTTGGAATTGGATATTAAAATTAGAAAATATCTAATTAAGACCATGAAGATTATTTATGGAAACTATCCAAGAATGGAAGGTGGGGTTTGATCATGGAACTTGGATTAAATGAATGGATGGGATACCATGAGTTAGGTTCGGCCATGGTGTATGG
>CM039087.1:33486629-33555406 GCA_022113865.1 Chimonanthus praecox | reverse complement strand
ACCCAGCCTAAGAAGTTCATCAATCTGCTTCTTTAGCTCCGACATCTCCGCTGGTGCCATCCGATAGTGTGGTAACGACACTGGTGCTGTGCCAGGGTACAGCCTGATCTCGAAGTTAATCTCCCTCATAGGTGGTAAACCAGGGAGTTCCATTGGGAACACATCCACAAATTCTTGTACAATTTCCGGAAGTTCAGTAACTGGAGCTTTGTTTATGGTGATATTATTCAATACCACGTGGTTTAACCCTTCCTGCAATCCACTTTGTTTATCTGCACGAACTACATATTGCTTGCCCTCGGGTGACTTAAATGTCACTCTTCGACCATAACAGTCGATGTTGGCATGAAACTTTGCCAACCAATCCATTCCGAATATAATATCATATTCCGACATGTCCAGCACTAAATAATTGAACTCAAATCTGAGTCCAGCTAATTCGGTGTTAACCGCCGTACAAATAAGTCCCAATGCCGAATCTCCGACAGGGGATACAATAGTAAGTTCTGTGGCTAATCTTTGAACTAATGTACCAGTAGCAGTAATAAACGATGCAGCTTTAAAGGAGTGTGATGCTCCGGAATCAAATAGTGCATATGCATATGAGCTACTCACTACCGCCATACCTTGTATCACAGGATGATCCTCCTCCTCTTCCTCTGGAGAAGTTAGAGTGAATAATCGTCCCGCTCCAACAGGGTTAGACCTTCGACCTCCCCGGCCCTGCATTCTGCCTCCTCTGGAGTATGCCGGTCTAGCTGGTGGACGAAATGATCCTCTTGAGTTAGACAGCCTGTTGAGCTTTGGGCAGTCCTTTTTGTAGTGACCAGGTTGATCACAGTGAAAGCAAGTATTCACTCCTCGAGATGCTTGAGTGACCGCAACAGATTGAGTGGGCTGTTGGGGTGAAAACCCCCACCTGATCCAACAGACGGTGAGGGTCTGCTGAAGTTCGATCTAAACTTTTTGTTGGGTTGGTACACACCTCTCCCACTCGGAGCTCGGCGGTTGTCCACTCTGGCAAATTCTGCCGTCTCCTGTTCCACAATGGTGGCCTTGCTGACCACTTCCGCCAGGTGGTGCTTTGAACACAGTTACCTTGGCCCTAATGTTTGGCCGTAACCCACGCTCGAACTTGCGAGCCTTTCGATATTCCGTGTCCACAATATAGTATGCATAGATTGACAGGCTGAGGAATTCTTGGTGATACTCAGCCACCGTCATTGAACCTTGTACTAACGTCATAAAGGCCTGAATTTGACGTTCTCTTTCTTCCTCTGGAAAGTAGCGCTCCAGGAATGTCGCTGAGAATTGCTCCCAGGTCATAGCAACTCCTTCTCTTCTTGGCACAAGTGCCTGCTGTTTCTCCACCACCTTCCACCATTTGGCAGCGTCATCTACCAGCTGTGACGTGGCCAATAATATTTTATGAGCATGACTCTTGATGTTCAGAAGAGTCAATATGTGGGAAATCTTCTCCAACCAGTTCTCGGCTGCGACTGGCCCTTCTCTGCCCTTAAAGTAAGGTGGGCGCTATTGCTGGAAATCTCTGACCATGTTACGGTCATTATTTTCGCTCGTACTTCCCCCTCCGTTCAAATGTTGTTGGAGGACGGATGTAACCACAGCTTGGACCAAGCTGTGCAGTGCAAGAGGCACAAAGGGTACAGTCATGTTACTATTCTCCTCCTCCTCGCGTCGATATGACGAGTCATATTCCTCCTCGTCGTCCTGTTGATACGTAGGATCACTCCCTTCTTCTTCCTGCCGAGAATGGTTAGACTCTTCCTTATTGTGAGATTGTTCATGTACAGACCTCTCTTCGTCATGAACGGACTGCTCTCTATCAGGTTCCGATGACGCCTTCTTGCGTCGGGGTACCACCCTCCCTTGTGGTGTGACAATGAGCACGTCATCTTTCTTTTTATCTTCCTGACGGGTCCTTCTCTTTGACACCCCCTCACCTAGTCCGATCTGTAAAACTTTTTCTTTACCCTTCGAATCCTTTACGACCTTTTTCTGTGGCGCCATTTATTCCTAATTCATGGAAACATCATAGACTTAGTTTCCATTATCAATATGCATCAAATGCCATAAATCCTCATAAAATCATAAAATCACATATTATATATAATTTCAAACTTCATCTTTGTACAGAGGTGGGTAGGGTGAAACAAAACCCTATGTATAACAAAATATTCACCCTTACAAAATAACCCTCTTTTTAATACCCGTCATACACTTCCTATCCTAGTCTTCCGTAGAAGACTCCTCATCAAAAGCGAACTTCAAACGGTTATTTGGACACGTCATCGCCGTGTGCTCTTATACTTCACATGTTGTGGAGGGCATTAAACCGGGTCTCCTCCGAGAGACAATTAGTCCTCGCCTCTCCATGCCAGTGCAGTCCTCAAACCGGACAGACAACTCCCAATGGATGAGGACAATACAAACTGTTGTGATTGTCCTGATTACACAACTCACAGGTATCGTAGGGATCTACCTCCCCCGCCGATTCCACTATTATAGGAAAGTCTTCCATAGGATCCTCATAAAAGAAAAATCCCAAATCCTCCTCCTCTTTTTCCTCAGGAGGTTCCACCATCCCAGGAATATCATCCATCAAATCCTCTGCAACAGGTGCTAAGTCCATCTCGACTTCTTCAGGAGGTCCCTCCTGAAGGTCCACTTGAGCTTCTACGTTGGTGTTGTTAAAAGCTGACACCAAGTCTATGGGATGGCTACGAGTTCCGCTGTGCCATTCCGAGTACTCCACATTACTCGACATATCTGTATCATATCATTTTCAAACACAAGAATATTCAACAATAATTCTAAATTAACCACTCTTGGTTTTCAGGGAATTTGATCATGCATAATACCATGTACTTTGTTTGGGAAGATTACCAAATCAACATTCTTTGTTCTCTTTTGTTTCTTGGGAAATCTCTACTTTCCTATTGTTTGTTTTCTCAATGTGGGGATTTCAGGGGAGTTCATCCTACCTTGCTACGTTTGATTTGTCCAATTATGATGACTGTACTTTACTTTTGCTATCTTTCAATGTAGTTCTCAGATTGATTGTTCAGTCCGAGTCACTCGAAGTAAATTAATCCGGCCCCCAGGCAGCGGACACTGAAGAGTCGGTCAGTTGGGATTCTTATCTGTCAGTGAGACAGGAAACCGTCTTAATCTTACTTTGACGATTCAACTTCCCGTTTCGATCTGATACCAACTGAAGAGTCGATCAGTTGGGATTCTTATCATAGATCAACCACCCAAATGTTATCAACCTAATCAAACCATAGCAAGTAACGAATTATTACATGTCCAACAAAAGTATTCAAATGACAATAATATAACGTTAATCAAATCCATCATTAAAGCACTTAGGCTCAGCTCCCCTCCCGGTCAATGACCTTTTCTTTCCCTTTGCTTGTACCTGCAATCTCCTCTGAGGATAGAATTAGGGCGTTAGATCAACGCGCCCAGTAGGTTCCCGAATCAGGGATACCACATGTTAGCATATAAAACATGCATATACATATCATAATACATGATCACTAAAAACAGATAAAACGATGCTATGAAATATGCACATGCAATGAGCATCCCCCATCATGTACTTTCATAGCCATCACTTGACGTGCCTTGCACCGACAAGGTAAATTACAACACACTTTCATCTCTTCTATAAAATATGTACATGTAATAAGCAACCCCCATCATGTACCATCGTAGCCATCACTTGACGTGCCTTGCACCGACAAGGTAAATTACAACAACATTCATCTCTTTTATACAATATGTTCATGCAATGAGCAACCCCCATCATGTACATTCGTAGCCATCACTGTAGAACTTCATTCATTATCCCATGACTATGCATGAGATGCCAATGCCTGTATGCCATTTGTTAATGCATAATATATCATTTGAAACACATATATTAAAACAAGAGTATCATAAGAAAAACCGGGTAAAACCGTGGTTACAAGTAGGTAGGAAACCTACTGAAGAATCACTTCAGCGTTCGTTCTTTCTTAGGCTTTAACCGGTCACGACTCGTTCGTCGTTCAACTTTCGGTACCTTATTATGCAACAATAAGTAAATCATAATCTTATTTACATGTCCATTCACATATGAGATCTAAAACATCTTATAAGTACTTTTGATCAATCTCTTCATTTGGCTTGTATTCACAGATTTACCATTGCCACCAATACCTTGATTAAATTCTACAACCTTAACCGTAACCTTAACATGGTTCAGTCATGTTTTGGACGACCAAAACAGTAAACATGATTCCATTTTTAATCAGACATACATCCATAAAATGGCCCATGAAAATAGTCCATGGGGTTCGGCCATACTCATGACCGAACCCTTATGGTTCTTTGCTCAATGATGTCCTTTGTTTAAATACTAATTGGCTCTACCCCTTAGCCATATTAAGCCCATGGTTTAGCCATCCCATGGCCAACCCAAAATCAGTAACCTTATCACATAAAAATCTCCCAAAAACAGTCCACAAAGGTCTATGGTTTCCATGTTTTCCAATCATGAAAACCAACCCTCTTTTACATGGGGTTCGGCCCTCCATGTTGGCCGAACCCAATGGCTATGTTTACTGTTTTTAAAATTCAGATAATAATGTGATAACAATATATTAAAATTAGGTTTTAACTTTCAAACAAACCATCCAAAACAGTCCATAAAAAGTCTATGGTTTACATGTTTTTCCAACATGAAAACCAACCCTCTTTTACATGGGGTTCGGCCCTCCATGTTGGCTGAACCCAATGGCTATGTTTACTGTTTTTAAACTTCAGATAATAATGTAATAACAGTATATTAAAATCAGGTTTTAACTTTCAAACAAACCATCCAAAACAGTCCATAAAAAGTCTATGGTTTACATATTTTTCCAACATGAACACCAACATCCTTTTACATGGGGTTCGGCCCTCCATGGTGGCCGAACCCAATGGTTAGGTTTACTGTTTTTAAACCTTAGATAATAATGTAATAACAATATATTAAATCAGGTTTTAACTTTCAAACAAGCCATCCAAAACAGTCCATAAAAAGTCTATGGTTTACATGTTTTTCCAACATGAACACCAACATCATTTTACATGGGGTTCGGCCCTCCATGGTGGCCGAACCCAATTGTTAGGTTTAGTGTTTTTAAACCTCAGATAATAATGTAATAACAGTATATTAAATCAGGTTTTAACTTTCAAACAAACCTCCAAAAATTTGCCCATTTTCATAGGGTTTTAATTTCCAAAACTATCAAAAACAGTCCACAAAATCCATGGTTTTCATGTTTCCAAAACATGAAAACCAAGCCATCTCTTACATGGTTTAGACCCTTGTAAAATTCGGCCATAGCATGGCCGAACCCTATGTCCATGTTTTCCATCTAATTGGGCATAAAAGAATCCTACTTTAACCCTTGATAGATTTGACCATCACATGGCCGAATCACGTCATATTTTTCCCATTTTATTAAACATAAATAAATGGAAAAACTTACCACTTTCCAAGCTTTTCTTATGCCTTTGATCCTTGTCTTTTAATCCTTGCATCTTTAACTCCTTGCTGGTTATATGCTTGGATATTTGGTACCAAAAGCCTCTGCTGTTCCAGCCAAGAACACCAATTGGAGAGAGGGAGAAAGAGATGGAATTGTAAGGCTTTCACAATGATACAATCGGCCACACATGGGTGCTCATTGTTTTTGTAATTCAGCCACCAAAACTCGTCCACTCCCTCATCAAATTCATACACAAACCAATGGGTATTGGGTGCCATCCAAGGCACCCCTTGGCAGCTACCCATGCAGCCATTCAGATTCCCAAGCAACTCACCTCAAACTATGCATTTCATTTATCATTGATCATGGAACTCACCCCAAACAAGTCCCCAACGTGTGGGACTTGTTTTGGGTGGTTAAAGCTGAGCAAAAATCTTCCAATTCCCACTTGAACTCACTGATTTACAGTCCCTTGAGTTTCCATTTTGACTCACCCAACTCAAGGTATTTTTATTCCAACCCAACTCATCACATTTAATGCATTTCATTTAATGCACATGAGTTAACTCACCTTTTGATTTAATTCCAACTCACCTCAGTCCCACTCAACTGATTTGACTCGTGTTTGAGCTCCCTTGAGGGTTCACACGGTCAACAATAGTCAACTCGACCCGTTGGGTCCACTTTTAGCTCCTTGACCCGTTTTTGATCCATGACCCAATTATGGGTATTTTGGTCATTTGTAATCGGTTTTTGCCTATGGGTCAGGCCTACCCATTGCTTCTCTACTTGATTTCCAATCAAATAAGCTTAAACCCATTTAATTTAAATTCACAAAACGGTCAAATCATCCATTTTGACCCGATGGGTCCCATTGGGGCCCTTTGACCCATTTAGCCATTTTTGACCCAAATGATGAAAATTACCCATCCAATTAAGCTTAACACTCATAATGTGCTCATATGATTTTAATTTGAGCAATGGGTCCCACTATTTCCTTACTTAACATCACAAAATAATTAATTTAATAACTCAGGGGCATTTTGGTAATTTTCCACTTCATTGAGAAATTGGGGTGTTACCCTCTTTTTAAAATTTTCGTCCCGAAAATCGATTGAAGTAGGGTTCTCAAATTAAATTACAAAAATAACTCGGGGTGAGCTGTTCTCATCTCCGACTCAAGTTCCCATGTGGCCTCTTCATCACCATGACGATCCCATACCACTTTCACGAACTGACTCGCTCTGTTTCGCAACACCCTCTGTTCGGTCTCCACTATCCTGACCGGTTTCTCGACGTACGTCACGTCGCTTTATACTTCAATATCTTGAACATTTAAAACATGGGACGGATCCGGATTGTATTTCCTTAGCATCGACACGTGGAACACATCGTGTAGAGCTGCTAATTGCGATGGAAGTGCTAATTGATAAGCTACATCCCCCATCCTTTTTATGATGGAAAATGGTCCCACATATCTTGGTGACAGTTTTCCTTTCTGACCAAACCTCATATGTCCCTTCCGTGGTGAGACTTTTAGAAACACCAAGTCTCCCACTTCAAATTCCAGAAATCGTCTCCTTTTATCAGCATAGCTCTTCTGCCGACTCTGTGCAGTCAACAAGTGTTGACGTATCAACTTAATTTGTGCAGTAGTTTCTGCGACTAGTTCCGGTCCGATCAATGCAGACTCACCTGCCTCTGTCCAACATACCGGTGACCTACACGGTCTACCATATAAAGCCTCATAAGGAGCCATTTGAAGGCTTGCCTGATAGCTGTTATTATAGGAGAACTCCACCAGTGGTAAGTGGTCCTCCCATCCACCCTTGAAATCTAACATACATGCTCTCAGCATGTCTTCCAAGGTCTGGATTGTCCTTTCAGACTGTCCATCAGTCTGTGGATGGAATGCGGTGCTCGTTAGTAGATCTGTCTCCATGGCAGACTGCATGCTTTGCCATACTCTGCTGGTAAAACGGCCATCTCTGTCTGATACTATCGTTCGGGGAATGCCATGTAGTCGAATGATCTCTTTAATGTACCGCCGACCCAACGTCTCAGATGAATCTGTCATCTTAATGGGAATGAAATGTGCGGACTTAGTCAGCCGGTAGACTACGACCCATATGGCGTCATTGCCCTTTGAAGACCTCGGCAACCCTGATACAAAGTCCATGGAAATGTGCACCCATTTCCATTCTGGCACTGCTAAGGGTTTGAGCAACCCTAGTGGCTTTTGGTGTTCAGTCTTAACTTGTTGACAAGTTAGACAAAGTGCCACGGATTCCACCACATCCCTTTCAATCCATGCCACCAATAATGCCTCTTTAGATCATGGTACATTTTGGTGCTGCCCGGATGGATAGAGAGCTTGGACTGATGTGCCTCAATCAGTAGCTCTTTCCTGCAACTCTTTGGCACATACGTTCTTCCCCGGAATAAAAGACCTTGTCCCGGTCGTAATTCCCATTCCTGTACAATGGTGCCAGTAGACATCTTGGCCCATATGTCCTCCACTTCCGGGTCTGTCCTTTGGTCTTGTTCAATCCTGGTGACCATGTTAGATTGTATAACCAGATTGTATATGGTCCCACGGTTGTTGTAGTAAAGTTTAAATTCTCGGATGGCGTTTAGTATTTCCCATTCCGATCGGATCAAACATGCCACGGATGCATGTGGTATACGGCTGAGGGCATCTGCTACCCTATTTGTCTTGCCTGAATGATATCTAAGCGCAGACTCATAATCCGCCAGATACTCCATCCACTTTCGTTGTCTGAGGTTGAGCTCCTTCTGATCAAAAAGATATTTTAAGCTCTTATGATCAGAAAATACCTCAAATTTCTCGCCGTAGAGGTAGTGTCTCCAACTCTTGAGGGCGAAAACCACTGCAGCTAATTCCAAGTCATGTGTGGGGTAAAGACGTTCATATATTTTTAACTGCCTTGAGCCATACGCCACAACACTATTACTCTGACTGAGTGTACAACCCAGTCCCTCTCCCGAGGCATCGCAATATACCTCGTAACACTTGCCACTTACCGGCAAAACCAAAATAGGGGCAGTGGTAAGTCTTGTCTTCAGCTCCTCAAACCTTTGATTGCATAGATCTGTCCACTCGTACTTGACTCCTTTCTTAGTGAGTTGAGTCAATGGAGCTGCAATTTTGGAAAAATCCATGATAAATCTTCTATAGTAACCAGCCAATCCCAAGAAACTACGAATTTCAGTTACATTCTTTGGCGCTTTCCAATCTTTCACTGTTGCCACCTTAGCCGGATCCACGGCTATACCTCCCTCAGATATCACATGCCCCAAGAAATTTACCTCGGATAGCCAGAATTCACATTTACTGGCCTTAGCATATAGCTTATTTTGCCTCAGGGTATTCAAGACTATCCGTAAGTGCTCTGCATGTTCTTCCTGACTTGGAATAAATTAGAATATCATCAATGAATACAATTACAAATTGATCCAAATAGGGACAGAAGATTCTGTTCATCAAATCCATGAACACCACCGGCGCATTTGTAAGTCCAAATAGCATGACTACAAACTCGTATAGTCCATACCGCGTTCCGACGGCCGTCTTCTCTATATCTTCCTCTTTAACCCGTATTTGGTGATAACCAGACATCAAATCGATCTTCGAAAAATGGCTGGAACCCTTCAATTGATCAAATAAATCATCGATCCCAGGTAGAGGGTACTTGTTCCGGACTGTTAGCTGATTCAGCTTCCGGTAGTCCACGCACATCCGTAGTGACCATCTTTCTTCTTCGCAAACAACACTGGTGCTCCCCATGATGACGTACTGTTCCGGATGCAACCCAGCCCAAGCAGTTCATCAAGCTGCTTCTTTAGCTCTGACATCTCCGCTGGTGCCTTCCGATAGTGTGGTAACGACACTGGTGTTGTGCCAGGGTACAGCCTGATCTCGAAGTTAATCTCCCTCATAGGTGGTAAACCAGGGAGTTCCATTGGGAGCACAACCACAAATTCTTGTACAATTTTCGGAAGTTCAGTAACTGGAGCTTTGTTTATGGTGATATTATTCAATACCACGTGGTTTAACCCTTCCTGCAATCCACTTTGTTTATCTGCACGAACTACATATTGCTTGCCCTCGGGTGACTTAAATGTCACTTTTCGACCATAACAGTCGATGTTGGCATGAAACTTTGCCAACCAATCCATTCCAAATATAATATCATATTCCAACATGTCCAGAACTAAATAATTGAACTCAAATCTGAGTCCAGCTAATTCGGTGTTAACCGCCGTACAAATAAGTCCCAATACTGAATCTCCGATAGGGGATACAATAGTAAGTTCTGTGGCTAATCTTTGAACTAATGTATCGGTAGCAGTAATAAACGATGCAGCTATAAAGGAGTGTGATGCTCCGGAATCAAATAGTGCATATGCATATGAGCTACTCACTACCGCCATACCTTGTATCACAGGATGATCCTCCTCCTCTTCCTCTGGAGAAGTTAGAGTGAATAATCATCCCGCTCCAGCAGGGTTAGACCTTCGACCTCCCTGCCCTGCATTCTGCTTCCTCTGGAGTATGCCGGTCTAGCTGGCGGACGAAATGATCCTCTTGAGTTAGACAGCCTATTGTGCTTTGGGCAGTCCATTTTGTAGTGACCAGGTTGATCACAGTGAAAGCAAGTATTCACTCCTCGAGATGCTTGAGTGACCGCAACAGATTGAGTGGGCTGGTTGGGGCGAAAACCCCCACTTGATCCAACAGACGGTGAGGGTCTGCTGAAGTTCGATCTGAACTTTTTGTTGGGTTGGTACACACCTCTCCCACTCGGAGCTCGGCGGTTGTCCACTCTGGCAAATTCTGCCATCTCCTGTTCCACAATGGTGGCCTTGCTGACCACTTCCGCCAGCGTGGCTGCTTTGAACACAGTTACCTTGGCCCTAATGTTTGGCCGTAACCCACGCTCGAACTTGCGAGGCTTTCGATATTCCGTGTCCACAATATAGCATGCATAGATTGACAGGCTGAGGAATTCTTGGTGATACTCAGCCACCGTCATTGAACCTTGTACTAACGTCATAAAAGGCCTGAATTTGACGTTCTCTTTCTTCCTCTGGAAAGTAGCGCTCCAGGAATGTCGCTGAGAATTGCTCCCAGGTCATAGCAACTCCTTCTCTTCTTGGCACAAGTGCTGCTGTTTCTCCACCACCTTCCACCATTTGGCAGCGTCATCTACCAGCTGTGACGTGGCCAATAATATTTTATGAGCATGACTCTTGATGTTCAGAAGAGTCAATATGTGGGAAATCTTCTCCAACCAGTTCTCGGCTGCGACTGGCCCTTCTCTGCCCTTAAAGTAAGGTGGGCGCTGTTGCTGAAAATCTCTGACCATGTTACGGTCATTATTTTCACTCGTACTTCCCCCTCCGTTCAAATGTTGTTGGAGGACGGATGTAACCACAGCTTGCACCAAGTTGTGCAGTTCAGGAGGCACAAAGGGTACAGTCATGTTACTGTTTCTCCTCCTCGCGTCGATATGACGAGTCATATTCCTCATCGTCGTCTTGTTGATACGTAGGGTCACTCCGTTCTTCTTACCGCCGAGAATGGTTAGACTCTTCCTTATTGTGAGATTGTTCATGTACAGACCTCTCTTCGTCATGAACGGACTGCTCTCTATCAGGTTCCGATGATGCCTTCTTGTGTCGGGGTACCACCCTCCCTTGTGGTGTGACAATGAGCACGTCAACTTTCTTTTTATTGTCCTGACGGGTCCTTCTCTTTGACACCCCCTCACCTAGTCCGATCTGTAAAACTTTTTCTTTACCCTTCGGATCCTTTACCACCTTTTTCTGTGGCGCCATTTATTCCTAATTCATGGAAACATCATAGACTTAGTTTCCATTATCAATATGCATCAAATGCCATAAATCCTCATAAAATCATAAAATCACATATTATATATAATTTCAAACTTCATCTTTGTACAGAGGTGGGTAGGGTGAAACAAAACCCTATGTATAACAAAATATGCACCCTTACAAAATAACCCTCTTTTTAATACCCGTCATACACTTCCTATCCTAGTCTTCCGTAGAAGACTCCTCATCAAAAGCGAACTTGAAACGGTTATCAGGACACGTCATCGCCGTGTGCCCCAATACTTCACATGTTGTGCAGGGCATTAAATCGGGTCCTCCTATACGGGGACAATTAGTCCTCGCCTCTCCATGCCCGTGCAGACCACAAACCGGACAGACAACTCCTAATGGATGAGGACAATACAAACTGTTGTGATCGTCCTGATTACACAACTCACAGGTATCGTAGGGATCTACCTCCCCCGCTGATTCCAATATTATATGAAAGTCTTCCATAGGATCCTCATAAAAGAAAAATCCCAGATCGTCCTCCTCTTCTTCCTCAGGAGGTTCCACCATCCCAGGAATATCATCCATCAAATCCTCTGCAACAGGTGCTAAGTCCATCTCAATTTCTTCAGGAGGTCCCTCCTGAAGGTCCACTTGAGCTTCTACGTTGGTGTTGTTAGAAGCTGACACCAAGTCTATGGGATGGCTACGAGTTCCGCTGTGCCATTCCGAGTACTCCACATTACTCAACATATCTGTATCATATCATTTTCAAACACAAGAATATTCAACAATAATTCTAAATTAACCATGTACTTTGTTTGGGAAGATTACCAAATCAACATTCTTTGTTCTCTTTTCTTTCGTGGGAAATCTCAAATTTCCTATTGTTTGTTTTCTCAGTGTGGGGATTTCAGGGGAGTTCATCCTACCTTACTACGTTTGATTTGTCCAATTATGATGACTGTACTTTACTTTTGCTATCTTTCAATGTCGTTCTCAGATTGATTGTTCAGTCCGAGTCACTCGAAGTAAATTAATCCGGCCCCCAGGCAGCGGACTTCGAAGAGTCGGTCAGTTGGGATTCTTATCCGTCAGTGAGACATGAAACCGTCTTAATCTTACTTCGATGATTCAACTTCCCGTTTCGCTCTGATACCAACTGTAACGCCCCTCCCTTTTCGAGAATTTCAGAGTCTAATTTTTTTTTTAAAAGTAATAATAAAACATCGAAAGAGAGCGGGCGGCGTCACGACGCAAGTTAAGTTCAGACTACCCAAGTCTGAACCTTAACTGGCCACCCATGTGTACATGGAATAGACCATGATAGTGAATCACACATGGATCTAACATCAACATGCGGAATAATCTAGATTAATTGCGGAATAAAAAAACGAGATAGTAAGTAACAGTCCTAAACATTATTTGTCATAGATCAACCATCCAAATGTTATCAACCTAATCAAACCATAGCAAGTAACGAATTATTACATGTCCAACAAAAGTATTCAAATGACAATAATATAACGTAATCCAAATCCATCATTAAAGCACTTAGGCTCAGCTCCCCTCCCGGTCAATGACCTTTCCTTTCCCTTTGCTTGTACCTGCAATCTCCTCTGAGGATAGAATTAGGGCGTTAGATCAATGCACCCAGTAGGTTCTCGAATCAGGGCTACCACATGTTAGCATATAAAACATGCATATACATATCATAATACATGATCACTAAAAACAGAAAAAACGATGCTATGAAATATGCACATGCAATGAGCATCCCCCATCATGTATTTTCATAGCCATCACTTGACGTGCCTTGCACCGACAAGGTAAATTACAACACACTTTCATCTCTTCTATAAAATATGTACATGTAATGAGCAACCCCCATGTACCATCGTAGCCATCACTTGACGTGCCTTGCACCGACAAGGTAAATTACAACAACATTCATCTCTTTTATACAATATGTTCATGCAATGAGCAACCCCCATCATGTACATTCGTAGCCATCACTGTAGAACTTCATTCATTATCCCATGACTATGCATGAGATGCCAATGCTTGTATGCCATTTGTTAATGCATAATATATCATTTGAAACACATATATTAAAACAAGAGTATTATAAGAAAAACTGGGTAAAACCGTGGTTACAAGTAGCTAGGAAACCTACTGAAGAATCACTTCAGTGTTCGTTCTTTCTTAGGATTTAACCGGTCACGACTCGTTCGTCGTTCAACTTTCGGTACCTTATTATGCAACAATAAGTAAATCATAATCTTATTTACATGTCCATTCACATATGAGAGCTAAAACATCTTATAAGTACTTTTGATCAATCTCTTCATTTGGCTTGTATTCACAGATTTGCCATTGCCACCAATACCTTGATTAAATTCTACAACCTTAACCGTAACCTTAGTATGGTTCAGTAATGTTTTGGACGACCAAAACAGCAAACATGATTCTATTTTTAATCACACATACATCCATAAAATGGCCCATGAAAACAGTCCATGGGGTTCGGCCATGAGTGGTTCTTTGCTCGATGATGTCCTTTGTTTAAATACTAATTGGCTCTACCCTTAGCCATATTAAGCCCATGGTTTAGCCATCCCATGGCCAACCCAAAATCAGTAACCTTATCACATAAAAATTTCCCAAAAACAGTCCACAAAGGTCTATGGTTTCCATGTTTTCCAATCATGAAAACCAACCCTCTTTTACATGGGGTTCGGCCCTCCATGTTGGCTGAACCCAATGGCTATGTTTACTGTTTTTAAAGTTCAGATAATAATGTAATAACAGTATAATAAAATCAGGTTTTAACTTTCAAACAAACCATCCAAAACAGTCCATAAAAAGTCTATGGTTTACATGTTTTTCCAACATGAACACCAACATCCTTTTACATGGGGTTCGGCCCTCCATGGTGGCCGAACCCAATGGTTAGGTTTACTGTTTTTAAACCTTAGATAATAATGTAATAACAGTATATTAAATCCGGTTTTAACTTTCAAACAAACCATCCAAAACAGTCCTTAAAAAGTCTATGGTTTACATGTTTTTCCAACATGAACACCAACATTATTTTACATGGGGTTCGGCCCTCCATGGTGGCCGAACCCAATGGTTAGGTTTACTGTTTTTAAACCTTAGATAATAATTTAATAACAGTATATTAAATCAGGTTTTAACTTTCAAACAAACCATCCAAAACAGTCCATAAAAAGTCTATGGTTTACATGTTTTTCCAACATGAACACCAACATCATTTTACATGGGGTTCGGCCCTCCATGGTGGCCGAACCCAATGGTTAGGTTTACTGTTTTTAAACCTCAGATAATAATGTAATAACAGTATATTAAATCAGGTTTTAACTTTCAAACAAACCTCCAAAAATTTGCCCATTTTCATAGGGTTTTAATTTCCAAAGCTATCAAAAACAGTCCACAAAATCCATGGTTTTCATGTTTCCAAAACATGAAAACCAAGCCATCTCTTACATGGTTTAGACTCTTGTCAAATTCGGCCATAGCATGGCCAAATTATGACATTCAAATTAATGCTTTCAATCTTTCCAAAGTATGTATCTTAAACCTCTAAAATCAGTCCTATACTTGCATGGTTTAAATCTTACAAAACCATCAAGTTTAACCATAATATTTCATGGGGTTCGGCCATCCAAAGTTGCCGAACCCTATGTCCATGTTTTCCATCTAATTGGGCATAAAAGAATCCTACTTTAACCCTTGATAGATTTGACCATCACATGGCCGAATCATGTCTTATTTTTCCCATTTATTAAACATAAATCAATGGAAAAACTTACCACTTTCCAAGCTTTTCTTATGCCTTTGATCCTTGTCTTTTAATCCTTACTTCCTTAACTCCTTGCTGGTTATATGCTTGGATATTTGGTACCAAAAGCCTCTGCTGTTCCAGCCAAGAACACCAATTGGAGAGAGGGAGAAAGAGATGGAATTGTAAGGCTTTCACAATGATACAATCGGCCACACATGGGTGCTCATTGTTTTTGTAATTCAGCCACCAAAACTCCTCCACTCCCTCATCAATTCATGCACAAACCAATGGGTATTGGTGCCATCCAAGGCACCCCTTGGAAGCTACCCATGCAGCCATTCAGATTCCCAAGCAACTCAACTCAAACTATGCATTTCATTTATCATTGATCATGGAACTCACCTCAAACAAGTCCCCAACGTGTGGGACTTGATTTGGGTGGTTAAAGCTGAGCAAAACTCTTCCAATTCCCACTTGAACTCACCGATTTACAGTCCCTTGAGTTTCCATTTTGACTCACCCAACTCAAGGTATTTTTATTCCAACCCAACTCATCACATTTAATGCATTTCATTTAATGCACATGAGTTAACTCACCTTTTGATTTAATTCCAACTCACCTCAGTCCCACTCAAATGATTTGACTCGTGTTTGAGGTCCCTTGAGGGTTTACACGGTCAACAATTGTCAACTCGACCCGTTGGGTCCACTTTTAGCTCCTTGACCCGTTTTTGATCCATGACCCAATTATGGGTATTTTGGTCATTTGTACTCGGTTTTTGCATATGGGTCAGGCCTACCCATTTCTTCTCTACTTGATTTCCAATCAAATAAGCTTAATCCCATTTAATTTAAATTCACAAAATGGTCAAATCATCCATTTTGACCTGATGGGTCCCATTTGGGCCCTTTGACCCATTTAGCCATTTTTGAGCCAAATGATGAAAAATACCCATCCAATCAAGCTTAACACTCATAATGTGCTCATATGATTTTAATTTGAGCAATGGGCCCCACTATTTCCTTACTTAACATGACAAAATAATTCATTTAATAACTCAGGGGCATTTTGGTAATTTTCCACTTCATTGAGAAATTGGGGTGTTACCCACTTTTTTAAAATTTTCGTCCCGAAAATCGAGTGAAGTAGGGTTCTCAAATTAAATTACAAAAATAACTCGGGGTAAGCTGTTCTCATCTCCGACTCAAGTTCCCATGTGGCCTTTTTCATCACCATGACGATCCCATACCACTTTCACGAACTGAATCGCTCTGTTTCGCAACACCCTCTGTTCGGTCTCCACTATCCTCACCGGCTTCTCGACGTACGTCACGTCGCTTTGTACTTCAATATCTCAAACATTTAAAACATGGGGACGGATCCGGATTGTATTTCCTTAGAATCGACACGTGGAACACATCATGTAGAGTTGCTAATTGCGCTGGAAGTGCTAATTGATAAGCTACATCCCCCATTCTTTTTATGATGGAAAACGGTCCCACATATCTTGGTGACAGTTTTCCTTTCTTACCAAACCTCATATGTCCCTTCCGTGGTGAGACTTTTAGAAACACCAAGTCTCCCACTTCAAATTCCAGAAACCGTCTCCTTTTATCAGCATAGCTCTTCTGCCGACACTGTGCAGTCAACAAGTGTTGACGTATCAACTTAATTTTTGCAGTAGTTTCTGCGACTAGTTCCGGTCCGATCAATGCAGACTCACCTGCCTCTGTCCAACATACCGGTGACCTACACGGTCTACCATATAAAACCACATAAGGAGCCATTTGAAGGCTTGCCTGATAGCTGTTATTATAGGAGAACTCCACCAGTGGTAAGTGGTCCTCCCATCCACCTTTGAAATCTAACATACATGCTCTCAGCATGTCTTCCAAGGTCTGGATTGTCCTTTCAGACTGTCCATCAGTCTGTGGATGGAATGCGGTGCTCGTCAGTAGATCTGTCCCCATGGCTGACTGCATGCTTTGCCATACTCTGCCGGTAAAACGGCTATCTCTATCTGATACTATCATTCGGGGAATGCCATGTAGTCGAATGATCTCTTTAATATACCGCCGACCCAACGTGTCAGATGAATCTGTCATTTTAATGGGAATGAAATGTGCGGACTTAGTCAGCCGGTCGACTACGACCCATATGGCGTCATTGCCCTTTGAAGACCTCGGCAACCCCGATTCAAAGTCCATGGAAATGTGTTCCCATTTCCATTCTGGCACTACTAAGGGTTTGAGCAACCCTGGTGGGTTTTGGTGTTCAATCTTAACTTGTTGACAAGTTAGACAATGTGTCACGAATTCCACCACATCCCTTTTTAGTCGATGCCACCAATAATGCCTCTTTAGATCATGGTACATTTTGGTGCTGCCCGGATGGATAGAGAGCTTGGACTGATGTGCCTCAATCAGTAGCTCTTTCCTGCAACTCTTTGGCACATATGTTCTTCCTCGAAATAAAAGACCTTGTCCCGGTCCTAATTCCCATTCCGGTACAATGGTGCCAGTAGACATCTTAGCCCATATGTCCTCCACTTCCGGGTCTGTCCTTTGGTCTTGTTCAATCCTAGTGACCATGTTAGATTGTATAACCAGATTGTATATGGTCCCACGGTTGTTGTAGTAAAGTTTAAACTCACAGATGGTATTTAGCATTTTCCATTCCGATCGGATCAAACATGCCACGGATGCATGTGGTATATGGCTGATGGCATCTGCTACCCTATTTGCCTTGCCTGGATGATATCTAAGCGCAGACTCATAATCCGCCAGATACTCCAACCACTTTCGTTGTCTGAGGTTGAGCTCCTTCTGATCAAAAAGATATTTTAAGCTCTTATGATCAGAAAATACCTCAAATTTCTCGCCGTAGAGGTAGTGTCTCCAACTCTTGAGGGCGAAAACCACTGCAGCTAATTCCAAGTCATGTGTGGGGTAAAGACGTTCATATATTTTTAACTGCCTTGAACCATACGCCACCACACTATTACTCTGACTGAGTGTACAGCCCAGTCCCTCTCCCGAGACATCGCAATATACCTCGTAACACTTGCCACTTACCGTAAAACCAAAATAGGGGCAGTGGTAAATCTTGTCTTCAGCTCCTCAAACCTTTGATTGCATAGATCTGTCCACTCGTACTTGACTCCTTTCTTAGTGAGTTGAGTCAATGGAGCTGCAATTTTGGAAAAATCCATGATAAATCTTCTATAGTAACCAGCCAATCCCAAGAAACTACGAATTTTAGTTACATTCTTTGGCGCTTTCCAATCTTTCACTACTGCCACCTTAGCCGGATCCACGGCTATATCTCCCTCAGATATCACATGCCCCAAGAAATTTACCTCGGATAGCCAGAATTCACATTTACTGGCCTTAGCATATAGCTTATTTTGCCTCAGGGTATTCAAGACTATCCGTAAGTGCTCTGCATGTTCTTCCTGACTCTTGGAATATATTAGAATATCATCAATGAATACAATTACAAATTGATCCAAATAGGGACGGAAGATTCTGTTCATCAAATCCATGAACACCGCCGGCGCATTTGTAAGTCCAAATGGCATGACTACAAACTCGTATAGTCCATACCGCGTCCGGAAGGCCGTCTTCTCTATATCTTCCTCCCTAACCCGTATTTGGTGATAACCAGACATCAAATCGATCTTCGAAAAATGGCTGGAACCCTTCAATTGATCAAATAAATCATCGATCCTGGGTAGATGGTACTTGTTCCGGACTGTTAGCTGATTCAGCTTCCGGTAGTCTACGCACATCCGTAGTGAACCGTCCTTCTTCTTCACAAACATCACTGGTGCTCCCCTTTGTGCCTCCTGAACTGCACAGCTTGGTGCAAGCCGTGGTTACATCTGTCCTCCAACAACATTTGAACAGAGGGGGAAACACGAGCAAAAATAATGCCCGAAACATGGTTAGAGATTTTCAGCAACAGCGCCCACCTTACTTCAAGGGCAGAGAAGGGCCTATTGGAGCCGAGAATTGGTTGGAGAAGATTTCACATATATTCACTCTTTTGAACATCAAGAGTCATGCCCATAAAATATTATTGGCCACGTCACAGCTGGTGGATGACGCTGCCAAATGGTGGAAGGTGGTGGAGAAACAGCAGGCACTTGTGCCAAGAAGAGAAAGAGTTGCTATGACCTGGGAGCAATTCTCCGCTACATTTCTAGAGCGCTACTTTCCAGAGGAAGAGAGAGAACGTCAAATTCAGGCCTTTATGACATTTAAGTCACCCGAGGGCAAGCAATATGTAGTTCGTGCAGATAAACAAAGTGGATTACAAGAAGGGTTAAACCACGTGGTATTGAATAATATCACCATAAACAAAGCTCCAGTTACTAAACTTTCGGAAATTGTACAAGAATTTGTGGATGTGTTCCCAAAGGAACTCCCTGGTTTACCACCTATGAGGGAGATTAACTTCGAGATCAGGCTGTACCCTGGCACAGCACCAGTGTCATTATCACACTATCGGATGGCACCAGTGGAGATGTCGGAGCTAAAGAAGCAGATTGATGAACTACTTAGGCTGGGTTGCATCCGGAACAGTACGTCATCATGGGGAGCACCAATGTTGTTTGTGAAGAAGAAGGACGGTTCACTACGGATGTGCGTGGACTACCGGAAGCTGAATCAGTTAACAGTCCGGAACAAGTACCCTCTACCCAGGATCGACGATTTATTTGATCAATTGAGGGGTTCTAGTCATTTTTCAAAGATCGATTTGATGTCTGGTTATCATCAAATCCGAGTTAGAGAGGAAGATATAGAAAAGACAGCTTTTCGTGCGCGATATGGACTGTTTGAGTTCGTGGTCATGCCATTTGGACTCACAAATGCCGGCTGTGTTCATGGATTTAATGAACAGAATCTTCCATCCCTATCTGGATCAGTTTGTAATCGTATTCATTGATGATATCCTGATCTATTCTAACAGTCAGGAGGAGCATGCAAAGCATCTACGGATAGTTTTGAATACTTTGAGGCAGAATAAACTGTATGCCAAGGCCAGTAAGTGTGAATTCTGCCTATCTCAAGTGAATTTCTTAGGACATGTTATATCCGAGGAAGGAATAGCCATGGATCCGGCTAAGGTGACGGCCGTGAAAGACTGGAAAGCGCCCAAGAACGTAACCGAGATCCGCAGTTTCTTAGGATTGGTGGGTTATTATCGGAAATTTATTATGGATTTTTCCAAATTAGCTTCTCCATTGACTCGACTCACTCAGAAAGGAGTCAAGTATGAGTGGTCAGATCTGTGCAACCAAAGGTTTGAAGAGCTAAAAGACAAACTTACAACCGCTCCTATTTTGATTTTGCCGGAAAAGGGCAAGGGTTATGAAGTAGAATGCGACGCTTCGGGAGAAGGACTGGGGTGTGTCCTCAGCCCAAGATCATCGTGTGGTGGCTTATGGTTCAAGACAACTAAAAATACATGAACGCCTCTATCCTATGCATGATCTTGAACTAGCCGCAGTGGTCTTCGCTCTCAAAAGCTGGAGACATTATCTTTATGGCGAGAAGTTTGAAGTGTATTCTGATCATAAGAGTTTGAAATATTTATTTGATTAGAAGGAGCTTAATCTAAGGCAGCGTAGATGGATGGAGTATCTGGCGGATTATGAGTTCGAGCTTCGATACCATCCAGGCAAGGCAAACAAGGTGGCTGATGCTCTTAGCCGCATATCACATGCATCCGTGGCATGTCTGATCAGAACCGAGTGGGAGATGTTGAATACCATTCGAGAGTTCAATCTATACATTACAAATCGTGGAGTTTTGCACAATTTAATCATACGGTCCAATATAGTCACCAAGATTGAACAAGAACAAAGAGCAGACCCGGAAGTGGAGGACATATGGGCCAAGATGTCTACTGGCACCATTGTACCGGAATGGGAATTACGACCGGGACAAGGTCTTTTATTCCAGGGAAGAACGTATGTGCCACAGAGTTGTAGGAAAGAGCTACTGATTGAGGCACATCAGTCCAAGCTCTCTATTCATCCGGGTAGCACCAAAATGTATCACGATCTAAAGAGGCATTATTGGTGGCATGGACTAAAAAGGGATGTGGCGGAATTCGTGGCACATTGTCTAACATATCAACAAGTTAAGACTGAACACCAAAAGCCACCAGGGTTGCTCAAACCCTTAGCCGTGCCAGAATGGAAATGGGAACATATTTCCATGGACTTTGTATCTGGGTTGCCGAGGTCTTCAAAGGGTAATGACGCCATATGGGTCGTAGTCGACCGGCTGACCAAGTCTGCACATTTCATTCCTATCAAGATGACGGATTCGTCTGAGACGTTGGGTCGGCGTTATATTAAAGAGATCATTCGACTACATGGTATTCCCCGAACGATAGTATCGGACAGAGATGGCCGTTTTACTGGCAGAGTACGGCAAAGCATGCAGACAGCCATGGGGACTGAGCTATTGACTAGCACCGCATTCCATCCACAGACTGATGGACAGTTGGAAAGGACAATCCAGACCTTGGAAGACATGCTGAGGGCATGTATGTTAGATTTCAAGGGTGGATGGGAGGACCACTTACCACTGGTAGAGTTCTCCTATAATAACAGCTATCAGGCAAGCCTTCAAATCGCTCCTTATGAGGCTTTATATGGTAGACCGTGTAGGTCACCGGTATGTTGGACAGAGGCAGGTGAGCCTGCATTGATCGGACCGGAACTAGCCGCAGAAACTACTGCACAAATTAAGTTGATACGTCAACACTTGTTGAGTGCACAGAGTCGGCAGAAGAGCTATGCTGATAAAAGGAGATGGTTTCTGGAATTTGAAGTGGGAGACTTGGTGTTTCTAAAAGTCTCACCCCGGAAGGGACATATGAGGTTTGGTAAGAAAGGAAAACTGTCACCAAGATATGTGAGACCGTTTTCCATCATAAGAAGGATGGGGGATGTAGCTTATCAATTAGCACTTCCATCGCAATTAGCAGCTCTACACGATGTGTTCCACGTGTCGATGCTAAGGAAATACAATCCGGATCCGTCCCATGTTTTAAATGTTCAAGATATTGAAGTACAAAGCGACGTGACGTACGTCGAGAAGCCGGTCAGGATAGTGGAGACCGAACAGAGGGTGTTGCGAAACAGAGCGATTCAGTTCGTGAAAGTGGTATGGGATCGTCATGGTGATGAAGAGGCCACATGGGAACTTGAGTCGGAGATGAGAACAGCTCACCCCGAGTTATTTTTGTAATTTAATTTGAGAACCCTACTTCACTCGATTTTCGGGACGAAAAATTTAGAAAAGAGGGTTATATTGTAACACCCCAATTTCTCAATGAAGTGGAAAATTACCGAAATGCCCCTGAGTTATTAAAGTAATTATTTTGTGATGTTAAGTAAGGAAATAGTGGGGCCCATTGCTCAAATTAAAATCATATGAGCACATTATGAGTGTTAAGCTTGATTGGATGGGTAATTTTCATCATTTGGGTAAAAAATGGGTAAATGGGTCAAAGGGCCCAAATGGGACCCATCGGGTCAAAATGGATGATTTGACCATTTTGTGAATTTAAATTAAATGGGGTTAAGCTTATTTGATTGGAAATCAAGTAGAGAAGAAATGGGTAGGCCTGACCCATATGCAAAAACCGACTACAAATGACCAAAATACCCATAATTGGGTCATGGATCAAAAACGGGTCAAGGTGCTAAAAGTGGACCCAACGGGTCGAGTTGACTATTGTTGACCGTGTGAACCCTCAAGGGAGCTCAAACACGAGTCAAATCAGTTGAGTGGGACTGAGGTGAGTTGGAATTAAATCAAAAGGTGAGTTAACTCATGTGCATTAAATGAAATGCATTAAATGTGATGAGTTGGGTTGGAATAAAAATACCTTGAGTTGGGTGAGTCAAAATGGAAAATCAAGGGACTGTAAATCAGTGATTTCAAGTGTGAATTGGAAGAGTTTTGCTCAGCTTTAACCACCCAAAACAAGTCCCACACGTTGGGGACTTGTTTGGGGTGAGTTCCATGATCAATGATAAATGAAATGCATAGTTTGAGGTGAGTTGCTTGGGAATCTGAATGGCTGCATGGGTAGCTGCCAAGGGGTGCCTTGGATGGCACCCAATACCCATTGGTTTGTGCAAGAAGTTATGGGGGAGTGGAGGAGTTTTGGGGGCTGAAATACTAAAGGAAATAAACACCGAGGTTGGCCATTTTTCACATTGGAAATCCAAGAATTTCCATCTCTCTCTCTCTCCCTCTCTCAAATTCATTTTTTTTCCTAGCTGGAAGAGCAGAGGTGTTTGCACCAGTAGATCAAGCACAAAACAGCAAAAGAAAGGAAGAAATAAAAGGGAGAAACCAAAGACCAAAGGCAAAGAGAAAGATTGGAAGTTTGGTAAGTATTTATATGTTATTTTGGTATAATAACATGGAGCAAATGGGGTGTGTATTGGGCCATGGTTATGGCCGAATACACCAAGGTTTTAACCTTGATTAGTGGAGGATTTAAAATGGTAAAAATAACCATTGGGTTCGGCCACCATGAAGGGCCGAACCCCATGTAAGAGATGGCTTGGTTTTCATGTTTTGAAACATGAAAACCATGGATTTTGTGGACTGTTTTTGGGTTTTGATTTTAGATTTAAATACATGTTTTAGAATGGTTAAAAACATGGATCTGAATGACATAGGGACTGAAGTTTATATGGTCTAAAATTAGTGGATTAAAAGATGGAAATGGACCATTGGGTTCGGCCACTTAGCATGGCCGAACCCCATGGAAACAAATGGTTGTTTTTGATATTTTTTTGGAAATTAAAAATATATGATTTGGGACTGATATTAGATGTTATTTTTGGATTTGGAATGCATGTTTTAAGGAGGTTAAAACATGGATTTGGGTGTTGGTTTCAAACCCAAGATAAAGGGTTAAATGTTCAAAACCAATTTGATGGTGTTCGGCCAATGAGCATGGCCGAACCCTATGAAATTGGGCTAATGTTTGGATGTTTGTTTGAAAGGTAAAACCTGATTCTAATATACTATTATTACATGATTATCTGAGGTTTAAAAACAGTAAACGTAACCATTGGGTTCGGCCACCATGGAGGGCCGAACCCCATGTAAAAGAATGTGGGTTTTCATGTTGGAAAAACATGTAAACCATAGATTTTTTATGGATTGTTTTGGATGGTTTGTTTGAAAGTTAAAACCTGATTTGATATACTGTTATTACATTATTATCTAAGGTTTAAAAACAGTAAACCTAACCATTGGGTTCGGCCACCATGGAGGGCTGAACCCCATGTAAAAGGATGTTGGTGTTCATGTTGGAAAAACATGTAAACCATAGACTTTTTATGGACTGTTTTGGATGGTTTGTTTGAAACTTAAAACATGATTTTAATATACTGTTATTACATTATTATCTGAAGTTTAAAAACAGTAAACATAGCCATTGGGTTCGGCCAACATGGAGGGCCGAACCCCATGTAAAAGAGGGTTGGTTTTCATGATTGGAAAACATGGAAACCATAGACCTTTGTGGACTGTTTTTGGGAGATTTTTATGTGATAAGGTTACTGATTTTGGGTTGGCCATGGGATGGCTAAATCATGGGCTTAATATGGCTAAAAGGTAGAGCCAATTAGTATTTAAACAAATGACATCATTGAGCAAAGAACCATAAGGGTTCGGCCATGAGTATGGCCGAACCCCATGGACTGTTTTTATGGGCCATTTTATGGATGTATGTGTGATTAAAAACGGAATCATGTTTGCTGTTTTGGTCGTCCAAAACATGACTGAACCATGATAAGGTTAAAGCTGAGCAAAACTCTTCCAATTCCCACTTGAAATCACTGATTTACAGTCCCTTAAGTTTCCATTTTGACTCACCCAACTCAAGGTATTTTTATTCTAACCCAACTCATCACATTTAATGCATTTCATTTAATGCACCTGAGTTAACTCACCTTTTGATTTAATTCCAACTCACCTCAGTCCCACTCAACTGATTTGACTCGTGTTTGAGCTCCCTTGAGGGTTCACACGGTCAACAATAGTCAACTCGACCCGTTGGGTCCACTTTTAGCTCCTTGATCCGTTTTTGATCCATGACCCAATTATGGGTATTTTGGTCATTTGTAATCGGTTTTTGCCTATGGGTCAGGCCTACCCATTGCTTCTCTACTTGATTTCCAATCAAATAAGCTTAAACCCATTTAATTTAAATTCACAAAACGGTCAAATCATCCATTTTGACCCGATGGGTCCCATTGGGGCCCTTTGACCCATTTAGCCATTTTTGACCCAAATGATGAAAATTACCCATCCAATCAAGCTTAACACTCATAATGTGCTCATATGATTTTAATTTGAGCAATGGGTCCCACTATTTCCTTACTTAACATCACAAAATAATTAATTTAATAACTCAGGGGCATTTTGGTAATTTTCCACTTCATTGAGAAATTGGGGTGTTACCCTCTCTTTTAAAATTTTCGTCCCGAAAATCGAGTGAAGTAGGGTTCTCAAATTAAATTACAAAAATAACTCGGGGTGAGCTGTTCTCATCTCCGACTCAAGTTCCCATGTGGCCTCTTCATCACCGTGACGATCCCATACCACTTTCACGAACTGAATCGCTCTGTTTCGCAACACCCTCTGTTCGGTCTCTCACTATCCTCACCGCTTCTCGACGTACGTCACGTCGCTTTGTACTTCAATATCTTAAACATTTAAAACATGGGACGGATCCGGATTGTATTTCCCTAGCATCGACACGTGGAACACATCGTGTAGAGCTGCTAATTGCGCTGGAAGTGCTAATTGATAAGCTACATCCCCCATCCTTCTTATGATGGAAAACGGTCACACATATCTTGGTGACAGTTTTCCTTTCCTACCAAACCTCATATGTCCCTTCCGTTGTGAGACTTTTAGAAACACCAAGTCTCCCACTTCAAATTCCAGAAACCGTCTCCTTTTATCAGCATAACTCTTCTGCCGACTCTGTGCACTCAACAAGTGTTGACGTATCAACTTAATTTGTGCAGTAGTTTCTGCGACTAGTTCCGGTCCGATCAATGCAGACTCACCTGCCTCTGTCCAACATACCGGTGACCTACACGGTCTACCATATAAAACCTCATAAGGAGCCATTTGAAGGCTTGCCTGATAGCTGTTATTATAGGAGAACTCCACCAGTGGTAAGTGGTCCTCCCATCCACCCTTGAAATCTAACATACATGCTCTCAGCATGTCTTCCAAGGTCTGGATTGTCCTTTCACACTGTCCATCAGTCTGTGGATGGAATGCGGTGCTCGTTAGTAGATCTGTCTCCATGGCTGACTGCATGCTTTGCCATACTCTGCTGGTAAAACGGTCATCTCTGTCTGATACTATCGTTCGGGGAATGCCACGCAGTCGAATGATCTCTTTAATATACCGCCGACCCAACGTCTCAGATGAATCTGTCATCTTAATGGGAATGAAATGTGCGGACTTAGTCAGCCGGTAGACTACAACCCGTATGGCGTCATTGCCCTTTGAAGACCTCGGCAACCCTGATACAAAGTCCATGGAAATGTGCACCCATTTCCATTCTGGCACTGCTAAGGGTTTGAGCAACCCTAGTGGCTTTTGGTGTTCAGTCTTAACTTGTTGACAAGTTAGACAAAGTGCCACGAATTCCACCACATCCCTTTCAATCCATGCCACCAATATGCCTCTTTAGATCATGGTACATTTTGGTGCTGCCCGTGGATAGAGAGCTTGGACTGATGTGCCTCAATCAGTAGCTCTTTCCTGCAACTCTTTGGCACATACGTTCTTCCCCGGAATAAAAGACCTTGTCCCGGTCGTAATTCCCATTCCTGTACAATGGTGCCAGTAGACATCTTGGCCCATATGTCCTCCACTTCCGGGTCTGTCCTTTGTTCTTGTTCAATCCTGGTGACCATGTTAGATTGTATAACCAGATTGTATATGGTCTCACGGTTGTTGTAGTAAAGTTTAAATTCTCGGATGGTATTTAGTATTTCCCATTCCGATCGGATCAAACATGCCACGGATGCATGTGGTATACGGCTGAGGGCATCTGCTACCCTATTTGCCTTGCCTGGATGATATCTAAGCGCAAACTCATAATCCGCCAGATACTCCATCCACTTTCGTTGTCTGAGGTTGAGCTCCTTCTGATCAAAAAGATATTTTAAGCTCTTATGATCAGAAAATACCTCAAATTTCTCGCCGTAGAGGTAGTGTCTCCAACTCTTGAGGGCGAAAACCACTGCAGCTAATTTAAAGTCATGTGTGGGGTAAAGACGTTCATATATTTTTAACTGCCTTGAACTATACGCCACCACACTATTACTCTGACTGAGTGTACAACCCAGTCCCTCTCCCGAGGCATCGCAATATACCTCGTAACACTTGCCACTTACCGGTAAAACCAAAATAGGGGCAGTGGTAAGTCTTGTCTTCAGCTCCTCAAACCTTTGATTGCATAGATCTGTCCACTCGTACTTGACTCCTTTCTTAGTGAGTTGAGTCAATGGAGCTGCAATTTTGGAAAAATCCATGATAAATCTTCTATAGTAACCAGCCAATCCCAAGAAACTACGAATTTCAGTTACATTCTTTGGCGCTTTCCAATCTTTCACTGCTGCCACCTTAGCCGGATCCACGGCTATACCTCCCTCAGATATCACATGCCCAAGAAATTTACCTCGGATAGCCAAAATTCACATTTACTGGCCTTAGCATATAGCTTATTTTGCCTCAGGGTATTCAAGACTATCCGATAGTCCATACCGCGTCCGGACGGCCGGCTACTCTATATCTTCCTCTTTAACCCGTATTTGGTGATAACCAGACATCAAATCGATCTTCGAAAAATGGCTGGAACCCTTCAATTGATCAAATAAATCATCGATCCTGGGCAGAGGGTACTTGTTCCGGACTGTTAGCTGATTCAGCTTCCGGTAGTCCACGCACATCCGTAGTGAACCATCCTTCTTCTTCACAAACAACACTGGTGCTCCCCATGATGACGTACTGTTCCGGATGCAACCCAGCCCAAGCAGTTCATCAATCTGCTTCTTTAGCTCTGACATCTCCGCTGGTGCCATCCGATAGTGTGGTAAGGACACTGGTGTTGTGCCAGGGTACAGCCTGATCTCGAAGTTAATCTCCCTCATAGGTGGTAAACCAGGGAGTTCCTTTGGGTGCACATCCACAAATTCTTGTACAATTTCCGGAAGTTCAGTAACTGGAGCTTTGTTTATGGTGATATTATTCAATACCACGTGGTTTAACCCTTCCTGCAATCCACTTTGTTTATCTGCGCGAACTACATATTGCTTGCCCTCGAGTGACTTAAATGTCACTCTTCGACCATAACAGTCGATGTTGGCATGAAACTTTGCCAACCAATCCATTCCAAATATAATATCATATTCTGACATGTCCAGCACTAAATAATTGAACTCAAATCTGAGTCCAGCTAATTCGGTGTTAACCGCCGTACAAATAAGTCCCAATGCCGAATCTCTGACAGGGGATACAATAGTAAGTTCTGTGGCTAATCTTTGAACTAATGTACCAGTAGCAGTAATAAACAATGCAGTTATAAAGGAGTGTGATGCTCCAGAATCAAATAGTGCATATGCATATGAGCTACTCACTACCGCCATACTTTGTATCACAGGATGATCCTTCTCCTCTTCCTCTGGAGAAGTTAGAGTGAATAATCGTCCCGCTCCAGCAGGGTTAGACCTTCGACCTCCCCGGCCCTGCATTCTGCCTCCTCTGGAGTATGCCGGTCTAGCTGGCGGACGAAATGATCCTCTTGAGTTAGACAGCCTATTGAGCTTTGGGCAGTCCTTTTTGTAGTGACCAGGTTGATCACAGTGAAAGCAAGTATTCACTCCTCGAGATGCTTGAGTGACCGCAACAGATTGAGTGGCTGGTTGGGGCGAAAACCCCCACCTGATCCAACAGACGGTGAGGGTCTGCTGAAGTTCGATCTGAACCTTTTGTTGGGTTGGTACACACCTCTCCCACTCGGAGCTCGGCGGTTGTCCACTCTGGCAAATTTTTCCATCTCCTGTTCCACAATAGTGGCCTTGCTGACCACTTCCGCCAGCGTGGCTGCTTTGAACACAGTTACCTTGGCCCTAATGTTTGGCCGTAACCCACGCTCGAACTTGTGAGCCTTTCGATATTCCGTGTCCACAATATAGTATGCATAGATTGACAGGCTGAGGAATTCTTGGTGATACTCAGCCACCGTCATTGAACCTTGTACTAACGTCATAAAGGCCTGAATTTGACGTTCTCTTTCTTCATCTGGAAAGTAGCGCTCTAGGAATGTCGCTGAGAATTTCTCCAAAGTCATAGCAACTCCTTTTCTTCTTGGCACAAGTGCCTGCTGTTTCTCCGCCACCTTCCACCATTTGGCAGCGTCATCTACGAGCTGTGACGTGGCCAATAATATTTTATGAGCATGACTCTTGATGTTCAGAAGAGTCAATATGTGGGAAATCTTCTCCAACCAGTTCTCGGCTGCGACTGGCCCTTCTCTGCCCTTAAAGTAAGGTGGCGATGTTGCTGAAAATCTCTGACCATGTTACGGTCATTATTTTCACTCGTACTTCCCCCTCCGTTCAAATGTTGTTGGAGGATGGATGTAACCACAGCTTGCACCAAGCTGTGCAGTTCAGGAGGCACAAAGGGTACAGTCATGTTACTGTTCTCCTCCTCCTCGTGTCGATATGACGAGTCATATTCCTCATCGTCGTCCTGTTGATACATAGGGTCACTCCCTTCTTCTTCCTGCCGAGAATGGTTAGACTCTTCCTTATTGTGAGATTGTTCATGTACAAACATCTCTTCGTCATGAACGGACTGCTCTCTATCAGGTTCCGATGACACCTTCTTGCGTCGGGGTACCACCCTCCCTTGTGGTGTGACAATGAGCACGTCATCTTTCTTTTTATCTTCCTGACGGGTCCTTCTCTTTGACACCCCCTCACCTAGTCCGATCTGTAAAACTTTTTCTTTACCCTTCGGATCCTTTACCACTTTTTTCTATGGCGCCATTTATTCCTAATTCATGGAAACATCATAGACTTAGTTTCCATTATCAATATGCATCAAATGCCATAAATCCTCATAAAATCATAAAATCACATATTATATATAATTTCAAACTTCATCTTTGTACAGAGGTGGGTAGGGTGAAACAAAACCCTATGTATAACAAAATATGCACCCTTACAAAATAACCCTCTTTTTAATACCCGTCATACATTTCCTATCCTAGTCTTCCGTAGAAGACTCCTCATCAAAAGCGAACTTGAAACGGTTATCAGGACACGTCATCGCCGTGTGCCCCAATACTTCACATGTTGTGCAGGGCATTAAACCGGGTCCTCCTATACGAGGACAATTAGTCCTCGCCTCTCCATGCCCGTGCAGTCCACAAACCGGACAGACAACTCCTAATGGATGAGGACAATACAAACTGTTGTGATCGTCCTGATTACACAACTCACAGGTATCGTAGGGATCTACCTCCCCCGCCGATTCCAATATTATAGGAAAGTCTTCCATAGGATCCTCATAAAAGAAAAATCCCAGATCCTCCTCCTCTTCTTCCTCAGGAGGTTCCACCATCCCAGGAATATCATCCATCAAATCCTTTGCAACAGGTGCTAAGTCTATCTCAACTTCTTCAGGAGGTCCCTCCTGAAGGTCCACTTGAGCTTCTACGTTGGTGTTGTTAGAAGCTGACACCAAGTCTATGGGATGGCTAGGAGTTCCGCTGTGCCATTCTGAGTACTCCACATTACTCGACATATCTGTATCATATCATTTTCAAACACAAGAATGTTCAACAATAATTCTAAATTAACCACCCTTGGTTTTCAGGGAATTTGATCATGCATAATACCATGTACTTTGTTTGGGAAGATTACCAAATCAACATTCTTTGTTCTCTTTTGTTTCATGGGAAATCTCTAATTTCCTATTGTTTGTTTTCCCAGTGTGGGGATTTCAGGGGAGTTCATCCTACCTTGCTACGTTTGATTTGTCCAATTATGATGACTGTACTTTACTTTTACTATCTTTCAATGTCGTTCTCAGATTGATTGTTCAGTCCGAGTCACTTCGAAGTAAATTAATCCGGCCCCCAAGCAGCAGACTTCGGAGAGTCGGTCAGTTGGGATTCTTATCCGTCAGTGAGACATGAAACCGTCTTAATCTTACTTCGATGATTCAACTTCCGTTTCTCTCTGATACCAACTGTAACGCCCCGCCCTTTTCGAGAATTTCAGAGTCTAATTTTTTTTTTAAAAGTAATAATAAAACATCGAAAGAGAGCGGGCGGCGTCACGACGCGAGTTAAGTTCAGACTACCCAAGTCTGAACCTTAACTGGCCACCCATGTGTACATGGAATAGACCATGATAGTGAATCACACATGGATCTAACATCAACATGCGGAATAATCTAGATTAATTGCGGAATAAAAAAACGAGATAGCAAGTAACAGTCCTAAACATTATTTATCATAGATCAACCATCCAAATGTTATCAACCTAATCAAACCATAGCAAGTAACGAATTATTACATGTCCAACAAAAGTATTCAAATGACAATAATATAACGTAATCAAAATCCATCATTAAAGCACTTAGGCTCAGCTCCCCTCCCGGTCAATGACCTTTCCTTTCCCTTTGCTTGTACCTGCAATCTCCTCTGAGGATAGAATTAGGGCGTTAGATCAACGCGCCCAGTAGGTTCCCGAATCAGGGCTACCACATGTTAGCATATAAAACATGTATATACATATCATAATACATGATCACTAAAAACATATAAAACGATGCTATGAAATATGGACATGCAATGAGCATCCCCCATCATATACTTTCATAGCCATCACTTGACGTGCCTTGCACCGACAAGGTAAATTACAACACACTTTCATCTCTTCTATAAAATATGTACATGTAATGAGCAACCCCCATCATGTACCATCGTAGCCATCACTTGACGTGCCTTGCACCGACAAGGTAAATTACAACAACATTCATCTCTTTTATACAATATGTTCATGCAATGAGCAACCCCCATCATGTACATTCGTAGCCATCACTATAGAACTTCATTCATTATCCCATGACTATGCATGAGATGCCAATGCTTGCATGCCATTTGTTAATGCATAATATATCATTTGAAACACATATATTAAAACAAGAGTATCATAAGAAAAACTGGGTAAAATCGTGGTTACAAGTAGGTAGGAAACCTACTGAAGAATCACTTCAGCGTTCATTCTTTCTTAGGCTTTAACCGGTCACGACTCGTTCGTCGTTCAACTTTCGGTACCTTATTTGTAACAATAAGTAAATCATAATCTTATTTACATGTCCATTCACATATGAGATCTCAAACATCTTATAAGTACTTTTGATCAATCTCTTCATTCGGCTTGTATTCACAGATTTGCCATTGCCACCAATACCTTGATTAAGTTCTACAACCTTAACCGTAACCTTAACATGGTTCAGTCATGTTTTGGACGACCAAAATAGCAAACATGATTCCATTTTTAATCACACATACATCCATAAAATGGCACATGAAAACAGTCCATGGGGTTCGGCCATACTCATGGCCGAACCCTTATGGTTCTTTGCTCAATGATGTCCTTTGTTTAAATACTAATTGGCTCTACCCCTTAGCCATATTAAGCCCATGGTTTAGCCATCCCATGGCCAACCCAAAATCAGTAACCTTATCACATAAAAATCTCCCAAAAATGTCCACGAAGGTCTATGGTTTCCATGTTTTCCAATCATGAAAACCAACCCTCTTTTACATGGGCTTCGGCCCTCCATGTTGGCTGAACCCAATGGCTATGTTTTCTGTTTTTAAACTTCAGATAATAATGTAATAACAGTATATTAAAATCAGGTTTTAACTTTCAAACAAACCATCCAAAACAGTCCATAAAAAGTCTATGGTTTACATGTTTTTCCAACATGAACACCAACATCCTTTTACATGGGGTTCGGCCCTCCATGGTGGCCGAACCCAATGGTTAGGTTTACTGTTTTTAAACCTTAGATAATAATGTAATAACAATATATTAAATCAGGTTTTAACTTTCAAACAAGCCATCCAAAACAGTCCATAAAAAGTCTATGGTTTACATGTTTTTCCAACATGAACACCAACATTATTTTACATGGGGTTCAAAAACAGTCCACAAAATCTATGGTTTTCATGTTTCCAAAACATGAAAACCAAGCCATCTCTTGCATGGTTTAGACCCTTATCAAATTCGGCCATAGCATGGCCAAATTATGACATTCAAATTCATGCTTAATCTTTATCTTAAACCTCTAAAATCAGTCCTATACTTGCATTTTTAAATCTTACAAAACCATCAAGTTTAACCATAATATTTCATGGGCTTCGGCCATCCAAAGTGGCCAAACCCTATGTCCATGTTTTCCATCTAATTGGGCATAAAAGAATCCTACTTTAACCCTTGATAGATTTGACCATCACATGGCCGAATCATGTCATATTTTTCGCATTTTATTAAACATAAATCAATGGAAAAACTTACCACTTTCCAAGCTTTTCTTATGCCTTTGATCCTTGTCTTTTAATCCTTGTTTCCTTAACTCCTTGCTGGTTATATGCTTGGATATTTGGTACCAAAAGCCTCTGCTGTTCCAGCCAAGAACACCAATTGGAGAGAGGGAGAAAGAGATGGAATTGTAAGGCTTTCACAATGATACAATCAGCCACACATGGGTGCTCATTGTTTTTGTAATTCAGCCACCAAAACTCCTCCACTCCCTCATCATTTCATGCACAAACCAATGGGTATTGGGTGCCATCCAAGGCACCCCTTGGCAGCTACCCATGCAGCCATTCAGATTCCCAAGCAACTCACTTCAAACTATGCATTTCATTTATCATTGATCATGGAACTCACCTCAAACAAGTCCCCAACGTGTGGGACTTGTTTTGGGTGGTTAAAACTGAGCAAAACTCTTCCAATTCCCACTTGAACTCACTGATTTACAGTCCCTTGAGTTTCCATTTTGACTCACCCAACTCAAGGTATTTTTATTCCAACCCAACTCATCACATTTAATGCATTTCATTTAATGCACATGAGTTAACTCACCTTTTGATTTAATTCCAACTCACCTCAGTCCCACTCAACTGATTTGACTCGTGTTTGAGCTCCCTTGAGGGTTCACACGGTCAACAATAGTCAACTCGACCCGTTGGGTCCACTTTTAGCTCCTTGACCCGTTTTTGATCCATGACCCAATTATGGGTATTTTGGTCATTTGTAATCGGTTTTTGCATATGGGTTAGGCCTACCCATTTCTTCTCTACTTGATTTCCAATCAAATAAGCTTAACCCCATTTAATTTAAATTCACAAAACGGTCAAATCATCCATTTTGACCCGATGGGTCCCATTGGGGCCCTTTGACCCATTTAGCCATTTTTGACCCAAATGATGAAAATTACCCATCCAATCAAGCTTAACACTCATAATGTGCTCATATGATTTTAATTTGAGCAATGGGCCCCACTATTTCCTTACCTAACATCACAAAATAATTAATTTAATAACTCAGGGGCATTTTGGTAATTTTTCACTTCATTGAGAAATTGGGGTGTTACAATACATTTGTTATATGCATGATTTATAAGCAAACCTTGTGGTAGCCCTGATCGGGAACCTCCGTTGCGCGTTGATCTAACGCCTTAACTCTATCCTTAGAGGATAATGCAGGAAAAAAGAAAGGGAAAGAGAAGGTCGATGACCAGGAAGGGAGCCAAGCCTAAGCGCTTGATTGTTTTTCGGGATTTCTTTATTACTGTCTTTTTAGTTATATTTTGTGGACGTGTAATAAGTTGATACCTTGCTATGGTTTGTTTAGGATATTAACAATGGATGGTTGGTTTATGTTACTTATTAATTGAGACTGGTACTTGCTATCTATTCAATCTATTTCCGCAGTTAGTCTAGTTTATTCCGCAAGTCATTGTTTAGTTCCATGTGTGGTTTGTTACCATGGGTTTAGTCCATGAACACATGGGTGGCCAATTAAGGGTCGGACTTTGGAAGTCCGAACTTAACTCGTGTTGTGACGTCTCTCCGCCCTTGTCCAGTTTATTTTAAAAAAAAAATAGACTCTGATTTTTTCTCGGAGAGGGCGGGGCGTTACAATTGCAACTCCACTGAGCCGACTCACTCAGAAAGGAGTCAAATTTGAGTGGTCAAATGTGTGCAACCGGAGATTTGAAGAGCTGAAGAAGAGACTTACAACTGCACCTATCTTAATTTTGCCGGAAAGAGGCAAGGGTTATGAAGTACAATGCGATGCTTCAGGAGAAGGACTTGGGTGCGTCCTCAGTCAAACTCATCGTGTGGTCGCGTATGGTTCAAGACAATTGAAAATACATGAACGCCTCTGTCCTACGCACGATCTTGAACTAGCCGCAGTGGTCTTCGCTCTCAAAAGCTGGAGACATTATTTATATTGCGAGAAATTTGAAGTGTTTTTAGATCATAAGAGCTTGTTTGATCAGAAAGAGCTCAACCTGAGGCAGCGCAGATGGATGGAATATCTACAGGATTATGAGTTCGCACTTCGTCATCACCCTGGCAAAGCGAACAAGGTGGCAGATGCCCTCAGCCGCATATCACATGCATCAGCGGCATGTTTGATCAGGACAGAATGGGAAATGTTGAATACCATACGAGAGTTCAATTTATATATCAATAACCATGGGAGTATGTACAATTTGATCATACGGTCCAACATGGTCACTAAGATCGAACAGGAACAGCGTATAGACCCGGAAGTGGAAGAGATATGGGCCAAGATGTCTACTGGTGAAGTCATACCGGAATGGGAGTTACGACCAGGACAAGGTCTTGTATTCCGAGGAAGGATATATTTGCTTAAGAACTGCAGAAAAGAGTTATTGATTGAGGCACATCAGACCAAACTCTTTATTCATCCGGGCAGCATTAAGATGTATCACGACCTGAAGAGACATTACTGGTGGCAAGGACTCAAAAGAGATGTGGCAGAATTTGTGGCTCATTCCTTAACGTGTCAGCACGTTAAGACAGAACATCAGAAGCCACCAGGGTTACTCAAACCCTTACCAGTGCCAGAATGGAAATGGGAGCACATCTCCATGGATTTTGTGACAGGTTACCAAGGTCTTCGAAGGGCAATGATGCGATATGGGTTGTGGTAGACCGACTGACCAAGTCTGCACATTTCATTCCCATTAAGATGACAGACTCATCTGAGACTTTAGGTCGGCAGTATATTAAGGATATCATCAGGTTGCATGGTATACCTCGGACTATTGTGTCCGACAGAGATGGACGATTCACCGCAGAGTATGGCAAAGCATGCAGTAGGCCATGGGAACAGATCTACTGACCAGTATAGCATTTCATCAACTGTAATGGCCCAGAATTTTTAAATTAATATAAATGTGGATATTATTTATTTTAGTGATGGAAATTAGAAAATTTGTGGATTAGATGGTAAATGGGCCAAAGTTTGGGCAAAGGCCCAAGTATGGCCCAATGGATTATGGAGTTGATTTAAATTCATTTAAAGGGGCAATGAGGGTTAAATGGGTCAAGAATGGTCAAATTGGGTCAAATACCCATTTGGGACCCAATGGGTCAAGATGGTTAAGCTCTAAGGTAAATGGGTAAGATGGAAGTGTAATTGGGCCATGGGCCCAACGGTGATTCATTTAGAATGAATGGAATGAAATTTAAATTACCTAAGTTATTTGGAATTAAACCAAGGTGATGTGGCCAAGTGGGACCCACCTCCACCTCACCAAGTGAGGTGGCGTGTGGACCCAAGGTTTGGTGGGGCCGACCACCATGGTTGAATTGGTCAACCATGGGTGGATGTATAAGGTAATTTAAGTAAATGAGAATTAAAGTAACCAAAATATCTAAATATTAAATGATTAAAATTATCCAAATGAGGTGGTCAAAGTGGGGTCAAATGGTGAAAACCAAATCACCTCATCCCAAACTCAAAAAAATAAAACACGTTGGGACTTAGGGGGGTGGAGTCATAAGCCATAAAGCAAGATAAATATCTTGTGGGTGGGTGGAGAGAGTTAATGTAAAGTGAAGGTTAAATAACCAAAGAGATAAAGATGGGTTTACACCTTATCCTTTTCAGTTTACCCTCAACTCACTCTCTCCATCTCTCCCATTCTTCCATTGCCGTCCCACATTAGCAAGGAAAAGAGGAGAAGAAAATTAAGAAAGAAAAGAGAAGAGCTCAAGGAGAGGAAGAAAAGGTTGGACCACCATCTCAAGGTAAAGATCTTGAGATATTTTTTCCCATCTCCATCCTCTTCCCTCTCTCAATTCAAACCCTACCTTGGCCGATCCTAAGGTTGGGGGTTGTCACCATTGATCAAGCATCTTGACCTATCAAAGATCAAGAAGAAGGAGAGAGGAGGCTACGCGAACCGACGGGAGCGGCGGAAGTTGGAGGAGACGACGGATTGTGAGTATTTCTTAAACAAGAAATTTTGGATTTTTAGGGTTTAAGATTTAGGATTTATTTTTGTAGAATTTAGTGGTGGTTACATAAATTTATGCCATGGATGTTAAACCCATCAAATGAGAGGGTGGAAGATGGAGGAAACCCTAAATGGGTAAATTAGGGTTAGGGTAAGAAAATAAATAAATGGATTATGTGCATTGGGTAATTTATGAAATTAAGAATGAAATTAGGTTATTGGAAGGAAATCATGGGCCATAGGGTTCGGCCATGTAGCATGGCCGAACCCCATGGTGGGTGATTAGCTAGTTGATGTAAATAATTAGGGTTTTAAAGAATGGAAGACAATGAGGGTTTTTAGCTAATGAAATTTAGGGTTGTCAATGAATGCATGTGGGTAAGTTTTTAAAATGGTTTTATGATGAAAATGCAAATGGATTTTATGGCATTGGAAGGTATAAAAGAGAATGAATTATGAACCATGGGTTCGGCCATGGTGTATGGCCGAACCCTAGGTTGTTGTGTGTGAAGTTAATTAGGGTTTTAGGATATGAAGCCATGGAAAATTAATGGGAAGATTGATGAAATTAATATTTTGGTGAATGTAGGTATTTTGGAGCAATGAATGGTGGATCATGAACCATGGGTTCGGCCATGGTAAATGGCCGAACCCTATGGTGATGTAATGGTGATCAAATGATGGGTTTAAAGGATGGAAAAGATGGATTAATGTGTTAATGAGTTAGGGTTTCAAATGAACAAATGTAGTGATCCAAATGGGGCTAAGAGTAGTGGTTTAAAAGTGTGATTTAAACCACCTCAAGGAAGGATTTATTTTGGATCTAAATGGTGTAAATAGATCCAATAAAAAATGGGGAAAGGACACCATGGGTTCGGCCATGGTGTATGGCTGAACCCATGGCCCAATTGTGATCCATTTTGGTGGGTTAAATTGGATGATGAATGGTGTGTGTGTCCTCCAAAGGAAATGAATGAGTAATGGACTCATTGAAGTTAAATACATGAGGTAAATCCCATGGGAAGAGTTGATGAATTAGGTATTTTGAACCCATGGCCATTGGTGAACCATTTAAAGGGTTAAGTATGGGGTTATGGATGGGTTTAAATGAATAATGGTGAAATTAATAAAAAGGCTAATTTTAATGATGTTATGACATGGTTCAATGGGTTATTAATGGACCTAAGTTAGGGATCTAAGTCTATGATCAATTATGGATTAAATCATGCATGGATAACGAGTGTTTAATCATGGAAAATGAGGTAGTGGCAAAACTGTAATTAGTGGCCAAATTCAAGAATTCCATGGAAATTAATCATGGACTTAGGGGATCTAATGTAATAACCTTATAAGTGATTAATAAAGCCTAGGGTGGCCGAATTTTAAGACTTATGGGATCAAAAGGTTTAATAGATGACATGGGACCCACAAAACCTAAATAGTGACCGGTTTTTCATATGGGCTTAGAAATGATTAAAACTTGAACTGATTTAGAAATTTAATAAGGTATTGGATATCGCGGGCAGTACGCATGACGGTAACCGGACTATAGGACGAAAATGAAACGAAGACGCTAGTCGGTATTCGGTAGGATTCTAACCTTTTTGTAAGCCATGGATTGAGTGATGGTTGCCTTGAATTATCTTGGAAATTATATGGGTTGTTTTAATATTGGTTTTGAATTATGTAGTATGTAGGGGTTTTTACTTGATTTACTCTGGTAAGCATATAATTGGTTTTAAACGGGTTTTTAAAGCTATGATGTGTTTATTGAGGCTTTATTTGATCTACTTTTGATAATCAAGTCATATGTTTGATTGATGGGATTTTTTTAATGTCATGGTTGTTATTATATTCATTACATGGCATATGGCACTTACATCTCATGCATGGCATGGGAGAGATATGGCAGGGGAAGGATGAAATGAAACTGGAGTCCATGCTCCGTCGAGGCGACCGAGAACAGGCATGGAGACACCTTGACGAGGCTTTGCCGTCAAGGGGGATATTTTACGATTGGATCATGTCTTGATGAGGTTTTTCCATCAAGAGGGTCACGACACGATGATGGTATGGATTATATTTTGAACATTATGTATGGATGAAAAAGGGGCATTGTACAATGATGATGAGATTGATGGGTGGGATTCATGACATAAAACACCCATTGCATTACATTGTACCAAATGGCATGATTTTGATATAATATTTTTATATGCTTTGTTATCACTAATCCATGTGTTAGCCCTACTCGGAGTCCTACTGGGCGCGTTGTCTAACGCCCTACTTCTACCCTAGCTGATGACGCAGGAGGTGGCGAAGCGGAAGGACGAGACGGGAGCCAAGCTAAGGAGCTTGGAAAGGAGTGCTAGATAGTTACTAATGTTTATTTTGGATAATGTAATTTGAAATAGTTTAGCTTGTCGGAAATGTAATATTTTAGACTTATTGCTATGTTTGAATTTAGTGGTAAACATATGAAGTTATGGCATTTGGTAATTAAATGATGAAATCTTCCCTGCTATCTAGAAAAGAAAATTTGGTAGGATAGTCTGTAATGTCTTTCCGCATTTAATGTAACTTTTTGTGAGCTTTCTTCTACGGGTAAACTATTCTCTGTGGACTCCGGTCGACGCACCCGTAGGGTTGGCCAGTTAAGGACCGGGCTTTAGAAGCTCGGACTTAACAAGCGTCGTGACGTCTGCGCCCATTGTCACTTTAAAAAAAAAAATAGACTCTGATTTCGGTGAAAAGGGGCGTGCGTTAAATCAACAGACTGTAACACTTCGGATTTTCAATTAAATATTTTGTATGAAAATAATCCTTTTAAATTTGTGAATTATTAAATAAATGTGTATGGCCGAATTTTTCGATTTTAAAATCTATGTTTACACGCATGGATGAGATGAGATAGCTAAGAATTAAATAAAAGAGTGCATGGCCGATTATAGGGATTTCCCATATCTAAGATATGCGCATAAATCATCAAAAAAAAAGGGTAATACACGGAATAGGGAATTGGCTATCTTAGCACCTTCTCAGATTAGCTAATGGGGTATTATTAGAAGAGAGCACATGGCAATGGTTAAACAAACAAAGGGCACACGGCATTACCAAATACGAAAAGGTGTGCACGGCCCTAAGGGAAATGTATCTAAAGCACCTTCTAAACTAAGATCAAGATTGATAAAAGGAGAGACAAGGAGGGGTACACGGTTTTACACCCTCATAGTCGAATTTGTAATGCCTTAGATTTTTCAATATATCAATATTTACGTAAATGCCATTGAAATTATGAATTGAAAGGATATGATCGTGGATGAGTAAATAGTGGGGCCCATTGTTCAAATAAGACCCAATGTACATGTTATAAGGTTAAATTAAATTAAATGGGTAATGTACATTTATTTGAGTCAAAGTGATTAATTGGGTCAAAGGACCCAAATGGGACCCAATGGGTCGTGGTTGACATGTTTGACCATTAGGTGAGCTCAAAGCTTAATTGGGTTAAGTTTAATTAAATGTTTGAGTTTGGATTGAATTGAAATAAATGGTGGAGTTTAGATGAGTTGAATTTATTGGTTAAGTTGAACTAAATGAATGAGTTGAGTTGGGTGAGTTAAATAAATGAGTTGGATGGAATATTTATTTCAAGTGAGTGAGGTGTGAAGAGGAAAGGTGTTTGGGTGGTTTCAAATTCAAAACTATCCTACACGTTGGTTGCATTGGGGGGGGGGTGTTGGGGGTTGTTTACCTCATGCATGAAACTCCAAGATAGGTGATAAATGGAAGGTGGCGTTTTTGTGGAGTTACAAAATGGGTTCACACTTGGAGGGAGGGAGTTTCATCTCAATGATGAAACTCTCACATGGGGTGCTGATGAGGATCAAAGGGATTTGAATGGTTTGGCGGTCAAAGACACTACAAAACTGTTGGTTGGTGGGAGTTTCATCTCATGGATGAAACCCCCACAAGTGTAAGTAAATGAGGAATGGCGGTTATAGGTTTCAAATTCATACATGCCGTTGGGGCACTTGGGAGTTGCACATCTTGGATGAAACTTCAAGATGGAAGATGAATAGAACTTGTGGAGGTTACACAAGATATTTCCTTAGAACCGTTGGAGCCTTAGGAGTTTCATCTCAAGGATGAAACTTCAAGATGGAAGATGAATAGAACTTGTGGAGGTTACACAAGATATTTCCTTAGAGCCGTTGGAGCCTTAGGAGTTTCATCTCAAGGATGAAACCCCCAAGGGAAGCATTAAGGAAAGGTTAAGGTGATGGGAGTTACACAAGGGTTTAATAAAAAACCATCACCTTGGCCGACCACCATATTTGGAACAAAAGACTTGGATCTCCATCTCTCTCTCCCTTGGACGGTTTTCATCTCACAAGATAAAGATTATTTGCTGATTGTATCTCATACCAATCAGTCCTTTGCTGATCCTTTCACCAAGACAAAATTCAGCAAAGGGGTTTTGGCATCAAGGTTATCACTCACATCCAAGGACAAGTTCCTATCTCTCTCCCTCTCTCAAATCAATACTTTGGCTGATCAACTTCAAGGAGTTTCCAGCAAGATTAGGTTTGGCTAAAAGACAAGGAAGGAAGGAAGAAGGCTAAGGATCTAAGAAGAGCAAAAGGAACAGAAGAACAAGCAAAGATCAAATCGGTGGAGTCGCGGAAACGGTAGGTGTTCTATAATTTTTATTTAGTAAGATAACCAAAGAAACATGATCAGTCCATTGTATGTCCAAATCTTAAAAAGGGATGTACAAAAACCATTGAGTATGAAAAAGAGGTGATTAGGTATGGCTATGATGAATGGCCAAACCCATCAAAGGGTATGATCAAGGCTATGAAGTCTAAAAGGAAGAGGTAAAGGAACCATAGGGTTCGGCCATGAGTATGGCCGAACCCCATGGAAGAAAATGAATGGATAATGAAGTGTAAAAAGGATAAGAAATGGATCATAGAGTTCGGCCACTTGGGATGGCCGACCCCATGAAAAGACTTGGTGAATTTTAGGGTTTTTAAGGGATAAAATCCATATTATGTTTTGAAGGTTAAAGGATTTTTAATGGAGACAAGGTTATTGTTTTGGATCGGCAATTGCATGGTTGAACTATGCTGTTATCATGGCTAAGTTGCTGATCATAAACCATGGATAAATGATGGAATAATTGAATTAGGAGAACCATAGGGTTCAGCCATGTATATGGCCGAACCCCATGGACTGTTTTTATGATTTAGTTAGAGTAAGAACATGGATGGAAATTATGGATTATGATATGCTTTTGATTTGAGAATCACATATGTTAATCTATGGACTTAGTATAAAAAATTAATCAACCATCAAAGATGATGGAAAGAGGGACAAAAATCAGTTTGGTGAGGTTCGACCATGTACTACGAACCCCACTAAAGGGTCATTTGGTGGACTTAGTGCTAATTTATAATGTAATTGGAGATGGGTTAATGAAAGATTTAAAGGATCAAAAGTTAAGTGGTGAGGTTCGGCCATGTGTATGGCCGAACCCCACTAAGATGGTTTGGATATGGACTTTGGTTTTTAAGAAAAATTAAACAAAGGTTAGTATAATGGCATTATTGTAAATATGGATGAAATGATCAAAGGTGAAATGATCAAAGATGAAATGACCAAAGGAATTGAAATATGGGCCAAAACCAAAGTGGTAAGGTTCGGCCATGTTATATGGCCGAACCCTACCAAGGTTCATTTGGAAGATTAAGTCATTTAAATGATGTGTTTGAGCCTAAGAATACAAAGAAGGGATTAAAACAAAATTAAGTGAGGTTCGGCCATAGTGTATGGCCGAACCGAACAAAGTTACATTTGGTGGATTTGGGGTTTGTTTATAAGTAAATTATATGATTTTGGTTAAATAAAAACCAAAAATTAAGCGGGTGAGGTTTGGCCATGGGGTATGGCCGAACCCCACAAATGGTCTTTGGGACTTAGTCTAAGTTTGAAGTGATATGGACTATGTTTGACATGCTGCCATGTAAATAGGGTAACGGGACTCTGTGAACGGTATTCAAGTGGTTAAGGGTGACGGTTCTAAAGAGCGGTCAATCTAAGTGAACTTTGGGTAGGTTTCCTACCTTTTTGTATCCACACATATATGTGATGTTTTATCTTTAGTTTTGATGAGTTATGTGCTAAGTTATCATGTTTTAAAGTAGTTTTGTATCGTAATATATATTTACAAATGGCATGACATCATGGACATCTCATGCATGGCATGGGGTAGTGATTATGGAAACCGGAGGCCACACTCCGTCGGGGCGTCCGAAAGACCACTGTGGGGTACCTTGATGATGAGAATCCCATCAAGAGGAATCCGGAGGCCACACTCCGTCGGGGCGTCCGAAAGACCACTGTGGGTACCTTGACGATGAGAATCCCGTCAAGAGGAGGCTATGTATATTTGTGATGGTGGGACTCATTACATGAACATAACATACATAGCATTGTTTTTATGAGGTTTTGATGAACATGTAATATTATATTATTTGCATGTTTTTTATACTAACCTTGTGGTAGCCCTATTCAGAAACACCTACTGGGCGCGTTGATCTAACAACCTATCTCTATCCTTAGTGGATGACGCAGGAAAAGGGAAGAACGTGGACTTTGAAGGAAACCAAGCATAGGAGCTTCGGCTTGAATGGACTTTGAATTATGGGCATTTTATTTAAGTTTTTGGACAATGTAATTTGATAGTTAGTTGTTGTTGGCATGTAATAATGTAGGTAACTATTTGCTATGGTTTGGTAGGATTTGGATGGTTTAGAATGAATGCTTACTTTAAGGTTATTTTGGTAATTTTGGATGATTATGTATTTGCTATCTAAACTTGGAAATGGAGTAGTCTTAGGATCTATTATAACCATCAGTTAGACTAAGTAGTTTCCGCAAGTTTATTGTACCATGTGTGGATCGATTCTTATGGACTTAATCCATACGCACATGTGCTTGGCCAGTTAAGGGTCGGACTTTAGTCCGATCTTAACTCGCCGTGACATTCAGCCCCGATCACTTGATTATTATTATTAAAATAAAAAAATAAACTCTGATTATTAGAGTGAAAAGGGCGAGGTGTTACAGAATTCTCTCTATACCTCTCTCAATCTCTCATTCTCGCCAAAGAGCAAGGAGAAGAAGAAGGCAACCAGCAAGAGGTGTTTTTGGTTGAAAGAAATTAAGAAGAAAGGAGAAGGGTTGGAAGAACAAGAAATCGGAAAAAGGTTAGTATCTTATTTGAGTAATTTATTTTGAAATAAAAGAACCATAGGGTTTGGCCATGGTGCATGGCCGAACCCTATGGTTGAAGATTGGATGGGTTTAATGAATTGAATGGAAAGAAAGAACCATAGGGTTCGGCCATAGTGCATGGCCGAACCCCATGGAAAAATTATGATTTTATTTTGTTGGGTTATGAATATTGAAAACCATGGAGGAACATTGATTGATTAATGGAAAGACATGGTTCACTTTGCTGAATCGAAACCATGGAAAGTCATGGTCTAATTATGGGTTATGTTCTTAGATTTTAGATCATGGAAACCTTTGATGGTTAAGTGGTTTGGATTTAAAAGGAGGAAAAGAATGGAACCATAGGGCTCAGCTATGGGTATGGCCGAACCCCATGGAAGGGATATTGATAAAATTTAATGGAGTTAAATTAATGGTCAAGATCATGAACCATAGGGTTCGGCCATGGTGTATGGCCGAACCCCATGGGGTTGTTTTGGAATGGTAGATGGATTTTTGGTTGCTAATTATGGAAAGGGGAGTTTATTTATGGAAACCTTCTAATAATGGAAGGTGGAGTTTAATTATGGAAACCTTCCAATTATGGAAAGGTGGAGTTTAATTAGAAAGCTTCCAATTATGGAAGGAGTTTGCTAAAATGGGGAAGTTTCTATTATTTGAAGGTGAAGATTAAATTAGAAAGTTTTAATTAGGAACTTTCTAATTATGGAATTTTAAATTGGTAAGTTTTTAATTATGAAAGATATTGGATAAATATGGACTTTCTAAATAAGGATTTTGGAAACCATAGGGTTCGGCCATGGGTATGCCCGAACCCCATGGAGTTGGATTGGTATTTTAATGTAAGTAAATTATTAAATTACAAGAATGGTTATTAATTTAGAAAGGATCTAAGGTGGATATTAAATTAGTAACTTACTAATTATGGAACTTTGATTAAATGGAAGGTGATTCTAAATTTGGAAACCTTCTATTTATGGAAGGTAAGCCATGGATGGTAAAGTTGTAATTTCATACCAAAAATGGAGGATTATGGGTTCGGCCAAGGTGTATGGCCGAACCCCATGAGGTTTATTTTGTGGACTCGGATTAATGGGTTAATTATTAGTCTAAATACATAGTGAATGAGAATAAGGGATAATGATAGCCATGAATGGTATTTTTGTAATTAAGGGAAAATAAGGGACCATGGGTTCGGCCATGGTGTATGGTCGAACCCATGAGGAATTATTTGGAGAACTTAGATGTTTAGGATCCATGTGTTTGGATCTAAACATGGGAATTGATTGGCGGACCTAGGGCTATGGTTATGAACAATGGCATAATTGTAATTAACTAAAGATTAGACCATGGGTTCGGCCAAGGTGTATGGCCGAACCCCATGGGTTTTGTTTATAGACTTAGAACCTTGTAAATCAAGTGGGACCTGGTGTTGATTTATTATTTATTATAAGGTAATGGGATCTCGCAAGCAGTGCGCGATCGGTGATCGATTCTTGGATGGAAGCGCAAGGACTCGTGAACGGTCTTTGGTAGGATTCCACCTCTTTGAAACCATGGGTTTATATACACTAGTTTTATCTTATGTTTGATGAAATTATGTTTCAAAGGATATGTTTTAAAGTGAATTTTAAATGCTATGTTTATGTTGTAAATAACATGTGTTGAATGTATTTCAAAGGTTGTTTTAAAATGTTATGTCTATATGAGGAAAGAGTATGTGTTTTAAATATGATTTTAAATGCTATGTTTATGTTTAAAATAACATGTGTTTCATTGGCATCTCATGCATGGCATGGGGTGGAGGATTTGTAATCGGGGGTCACACTCCGTCGGGGGGTTCGAAAAACCTATGTGCCGTACCTTGATGTGATTTCCATCAAGAAGATTCCGCAGGGTCCACACTCTGCCGGGGCGTCTGGAAGACCTATGTGGTGGGCACCTTTATGCACATGTGATGGGTGGGACTCATTGCATTTGTCATCATTGCATGGCATGGATTTATATGATTTTTGACATTACGATATTATTATATGTTTTGCATTAACCATGTTTAGCCGTAACTGGAATACCTACTGGGCGCGTTGTTCTAACGCCCTACTTCTACCCTAGTTGATGATACAGGAAATCACGGGAATGACGAACGCAAGACGGGCCAGGCATAGGAGCTCGGAAGACTTATTTTATGTATTGAATAAAGTTACTCATGAACTTGTATTTGAGTATCTAGATTTCGGAATGTAATAACTTAGATGGATGGATGTTAATTTTGATAATTATGGTATTTGAATGATGATTAAGGACTTGACGTACTTTGCTATCTGACTGGAATAGAACTTAGTTCTATTATGATTCTGCAATTTTGATGTTATGATTCCGCATGTTATGATTTTTATTCCGCATGTTATTGCTATGTGTGAACCATTTTCGTGGACTTAGTCCATGCACACATAGGGTTGGCCAATTAAGGGTCGGACTTTGGAAGTTCGGACTTAGTTCGCGTCGTGACGTCCCGCGCTCTATCACGCTACTCTGTTATAAAAAAAAAAATATAGACTCTGAATTTACGGGAAGAAGCGAGTGAAAAAGGGTGGGGCGTTACACAGACTGGTGGATAGTCTGAAAGGACAATACAAACATTGGAGGATATGCTGAGAGCATGCATGCTAGATTTCAAGGGTGGATGGGAGGATCACTTGCCATTGGTAGAATTTTCATAAACAACAGTTACCAGGCAAGCCTCCAGATGACTCCATTTGAGGTTTTATATGGTAGACCATGTAGATCACCCGTGTACGGGACAGAGGCCAGTGAGCCTGTACTGATTGGACCTGAGTTGGTTGCAGAGACTACAAAGCAGATGTAGTTGATACGTAGTATCTATTGACTGCGTAAAGTCGTCAGAAGAGCTATGCTGATAAGTGGAGGTTCCTTGAATTTGAAGTGGGAGACATGGTGTTCTTGAAATTCTCGCCATGAAAGGGACACATGAGATTTGGAAAGAATGGGAAATTGTCGCCAAGATATGTGGGACCATTTTCAATCATAAGAAGGATGGGGACGTGGCTTATCAATTGGCACTCCCTTCACAGTTGGCATCTTTGCACGATGTTTCATATATCGATGTTGAGGAAGTACAATCCTGATCCCTCTCATGTACTGAATACAAGATAGATGTCCAAAGCGATGTGACATGCGTCAAAAAGCCTGTCCGAGTGGTGGACACAGAACAAGGGTATTACGGAACCAAGCGATCCAGTTTGTCAAGGTGGTATGGGATCGACATGGCATTGAGGAAGCCACTTGGGAACTCGAGTAGGAAATGAGAACAGCTCATCCTGAGCTATTTATGTAAATGTTTGAAACCCTACTTCTCTCGATTTTCGAGAAAAATTTTTTAAAAAGAGGGTTGTATTGTAACACTTCGGAATCCCAAGTTATTAATATTTACAGAATTTGCCATTTTAATTGTGAATTAACGGATATGAACCTTAGATGGGTAAGGTCATGGGTCATTGGCCCAATTAGGACGCAACGGTTATGGTATAAGGTCCAATTTCAATTAAATAGGGCTGAATTAAATGGTAATACAATATATCTAGATTTAATTTGGGATGGTCTGGATGAGGTTGAGACACACGCATAAGGCTAGATTTCCTCTCAAGAAATCAAGGAGTTATTGCCGAACCAAGATTCTCCTAAGATGGGCAACACGCCTAGATGAGTTGGATTAGGCAATGACATCCTTTGCCTAAATTCAAATAAAGAAGATGTCTAATCCAAATAAAAAGTTTCTTGGTCGTGTGTGAAAATTTCATATCCACGTTTATGCGCAAGAGTATCTCTAAAAAGGGGTCCTTTCCTTGTTAAAAACGGCACTAAGCAATTGCTAAATGGAAGGGGCGCATGGCATCTTCTAAATATAGGCCGAGTGGAAGTTTTATAGAAGGGAGGCGCATAAGGAAGAAGGGACGCACACACCTTCTAAGATAGGACTGATTGGCAATTATAAAAGAGAGGCAGCAAGGGGCGCACAACATACACATTCAAAGAGAGGCAGCAACAAGACAAAGTGGCGCACAGCATACACAAAAGAGGCTAAGGAAGGAAAAAGATCGGAAGAACAATTCGGAGCGAAGGAAAGCTGGTGGAGTCGCGGAACCTGTAAGTAATTTCGATAATTTTGTTTCAAGAAATGAACCATAGGGTTTGGCCATGGCGTATGGCCGAACCCCATGGAAGAAAATTAAGGGAATGATATAGAAATTTAATGGAATGATGAACCATAGGGTTCGGCCATATGGTGCATGGCCAAACCCCATGGAAAGACATGGTTTAACTTATGGGTTTTTGAGGGATGAAAACCATGGAAGATGGTTATTAATTTAGAAAGGTTCTAATGATGGACTTTTGGATCAAAAAGGAAGGAACCTTGATTTATGGATTCAAGGATGGTAATTCATATAATTGGAAAGTTAGACATCATAGGGTTCGGCCATGGTGTATGGTCGAACCCCATGAAGCAATTTAATGGGTCAGTTATGGATTTATTATTGTAAATAAATTAAGGAGGAACAATGATATCATGGGTTCGGCCATGATGTATGGCCGAACCCCATGAACCATTTGTTGGAATGTTTTAAAGGACACTTAGAGTGGTTATGCATGTTTAAGGTAATAAGGGATTTAATTATATAATGACCTCCGTTCATGGTTTATGTTATTGGTTATGGATATGTATAATGGCAATGTTGTAAATAAGTAAAATTAATGGACCATGGGTTCGGCCATGGAGTATGGCCGAACTCCATGAGGAGTGTTTTTATGGACTTAGGTGGTTACCAAGAGGGTGAGATTCAGCCATGTTGTATGGCCGAACCCCACTAAGGTGTGTTTTGGGGGACTAAGTGTTTTAAATAAATTAATTTAGGGGTGATAGGTTAATAAACCAAAGGAGGGACTAAAACCTGGTAAGTGAGATTCGGCCATGGTGTATGGCAGAACCCCACAAGGTTGTGTTTATAGACTTGGACATTATTGTAAAACAAATGAGACATGGTTTTAATTGATTGAATTATAAGGTAACGGGACCTCACAAGGTGTGTACGATCGTGAGCGGTTACCGGACGAAAGCGCAATGACACGTTAGTGGTCTTTGTTAAGATTCCACCTCTTTGAAACCATGGGTTTATGTACAATGTTTTCATCTTATTTTGATGAATTATGTTGTAAAAGATATTGCTTCAAAATGTGAGTTTTAATGCTATGTTTATATGATAAAATAGCATGTGTTTCATTTAGCATCTCATGCATGGCATGGGGTGAAGGATATGTAACTGGAGGGGCCACACTCCATCAGGGCGTCCGAAAACCTATGTGGGATACCTTGATGTGCTTTTCCATCAAGAAGAAACCAGAGGGACCACACTCCGTCGGGTGTCCGAAAGACCTATGTGGGGGTTATTATGTACTTGTGATGGGTGAGACTCATTGCATTTGACATCATAACATGGCATGGTTTATATGGTTTTGACATTACGATATTATTATATATATTTTGTACTAACCATGTGTTACCCTAATTGGAATACCTACTGGGCGCGTTGTTCTAACGCCCTACTTCTACCCTAGTGGATGATACAGGAAATGAGGGGAATGATGAACGCGAAAAGGGCCAAGCATAGGAGCTTGGATGCTTTTAATTTATATTTTGATTAAGTTACTTATGGACTTGTAATTTGAGTAGCTAGACTTCGGGCATGTAATAATTTAGATAATTTGCTATGGTTGGATGTTTATTTGGATAATTATGTTATGTTAATTATGATTAGACTTGACGTACTTTGCTATCTGAAATGGAATAAAACTAGGTTTTATTATAATTCCGCATGTTTATATTGTTATGTGTGAACCGTTTTCATGGACTTAGTCCATGCACATATAGGGTTGGCCAGTTAAGGGTCGGACTTTAGAAGTTCGGACTTAGCTCACGTCGTGACGTCCCGCTCTCTATCACTCTTTATTTATAAAAAAAATAGACACTGATTTAAGGATAGCATAGTGAAAAAGAGGGGGGGGGGGGGGGGGGGGGCGCCTGTTACACACGGTAAAAGGCGACAGGTCGTTCTGGGCAAGGCAAGTTTCGGGACTTGAAACTCTGTCTGCATGGTGTTGTCCCAAATCAAGACTCTCGTATGGACTACCCTCTCGGTGCCATGATGTTGGGAGTGCATTTTATGTGCAACGGTCGGGTGGTTGAACGATAATAAATATAAACACCGACCCATCGGTGTCCCTGACCTGTCGGTACTGGACAATTTGAAAAACTGTGTTGACTCCTATATAAATATAAGAGTTGTGTGATCCTTTATCTATCTTTCTTGAACTGAGAACATTCACACACTCTAAAGAATGATCAATTCTCTTCTACTACATCTGAGAATAAAATATAACCAATCTATTGATTGAGTTAGTGAAAGAGAGAATAAGAGAATAATAGAAAAGATACAAACCAGGAAAGATGTTGGTAGAACCACTTTCCTAGTCACCCTGAAATTGTGATTGCTCAACGACGGCTAAAAGATGAAGCATCGGGATTAACTCGGGCACACATTGGGTGGATCTTTGAGAAGCACACATCTTCTAGAAAAAGCTTCAAGGCAAGTGCTTCTTGGTTTTAATTTTGTTTTAAAACCTTTGTCCTGAAAGTGGATTAAGGAGGCTTGACTCCGGAACTACAATAAATCTAGAGCATAGTCTCTGGCACAGGTGGTGGGTGGAATTCCCTGCCAATTCAAATAGGGGGATTCCTATTTTACTTGTGGTGGGTGAAATTCCCAGCCGATTGAGTTACGTGGAATTCCTACTCTAATTGTGAGGATGTAAGTCCCCACTCAGTGAATTTGGGGATAGCTCAAGGTTAAGATAGTCCTAACAGTGGATGTAGGTTGGCTAACTAAACCACTATATATCTTGTGTCCTTATGCTTGTGGTGTTAGAGCTAATTCCTTGTGTTGATTGCTTAATCACATTTTGCTAACACACACACACTTGTTGTCCGCTGCGCTTAATTAATCAATCAAGTAATTTTTAAAAGGACCAATGATTTTTAGATTGACCAATTCACCCTTCCCTACTAGGTTCAATTGCATTCTAGAACCAAGGGAGAACTTAAATTAAATGAAGAAAAAAATGAAAAAAAAAAACGATCAAAACTCATACACACGCACCCTCATACACGACTTTCTTTCTGTAAAAAATGTCCCAAAGCAAACCCTTCTCTCCTTCTCTAGATTTTTCCCACCGACTCTCGTATGGTCTTACTTAAGCTAGGTAAGCCTCCTCTTGCCGTCTCATGTCCCTTTCTTCTCTATTTCTCACTCTCACACAAAAAATCTTTTCCTTGCAATTTCTTCTTCCTAATCTCTCACGGTTTCTTTTTTCGTCTCTTTCTCTCTGTCTCTTCTTGTTCTGTCTTTTTTTTCTCTTTCTACACTTCATCTTCTGCTCCTTCACCATTGACCATGGCCAGTCGCGGCAGTGAAAGCCCTTGGCTGACGGCCTGACGACGGTGTTGCCATGTTTTGACTCAGTTTTCGCCTTTCTAGATTTTTGGCAACTCTTTAACTCACTTGGGTCCCTTCGACTTCTCTACAACAACTCTGCATACTCGACATTCAATTAGATATACAACACATCTGAAAACATCCCGAATCGATGATTTTAGGTAAAAAGAATTAATCATTTACAATGATTTCATATTTAAAATATAGAAATTTTATTTTATGCAAAAGTTGTAACAACCCGTCCCTTCAGCACAATATTGTCCGCTTGGGGCCCCACGTGGGGCGGCCCGCACAGCTTTGCATTGGGCCTGGCCCAAAAGGCCTTGTGCTTGGGAGAGGGGAGTACCCTCTTTATTACCCCCACACCCCTTCCCTCATGGACGATGTGGGACTTTTTGCTCATACCCCCATGTGGGTGGGGGGTTACAATCCCCCCCCCCCTCCCTTAAGACCAGAGTCGTCCCCGGCTCTGTCACGTCACATTGACAAGGGGTCTACACAAGCAATACAACGCAGAAGGGTAGAGGGCTCACACAATTCGAGTGTTGAACTGTGCTCTGATACCAAATGTAACAACCCGTCCCTTCAGCATAATATTTCCGCTTTGGCCCCATGTGGGGCCCTTATGGCTTTGGATTGGGCCTAGCCCACATGACCAGGCCCAAAAGGCCTTGTGCAAGGAGCGGGTACCCTCTTTATAACCCCCACACCCCCTTCCCTCATGGGCGATGTGGGACTTTTTTCCCGCACCCCCATGTGGATGGGGTGTTACAAAAGTAATTATTTAGATTACTTAACTCTATTTTGAAAGAGGTGTCCATTGATTTAGTTTAAATTGTTTTAAGTTTGTTGCACAATATTTCATGATTGTTGGAAAATGTAGAGATATTAAATCTTTTATGCTATCAATTTCTAATTTAAGCAATGGTTTTTACTTTAATTCATTCAAACGTGCAGTTATGTTTTGATGTTTCTTGATAAGAATGAAGTATGTTTTAAGGTTTTAATTTGCATATCTTAGTGTGACTTATTTTAAATTTACTTTAAACATGTCTGGAAAGTATTTCTTTTTGCTTAAAAGAAATCTTATCGTATTTCCATTGGGATTTGTATCTTGAAAATGAATTGAAATGTTTGATTAAGCAAGAAGGGGTAGAGCCCTTGGGTGAAAGACCCTAAACTCGTGCGAGTGGTAACGATTTCCACCCTGCTAGTAACTCGGGAAGCGGCAAGGGTGTGCGTCCGTAGCCCTTAAATCAAGGACAGGGTGCATCTCGGTAGCCCTAAAATCCAAGATTGTGTTATAAATTGATTTGACTTGTTGAATACATCCTATTTTAATGGCAATATATGTTTTATCAAATACATTTGATTTGATGGAAATATTTGAGTTATCAAATATCATAGATTGACAGTATTACAGTTGATTGCATTTATCTTTTTGATTAAATAGTTGTTTTATTTTCATATTTGTTTGTTTTGTTGTAAACTATCTAAATTGGAATTTAAATCATGTACTCTTATTCTATTCTCTCTACTGGGCGTATATCTCTCATTCTCTATTTTTATTTTTTAGGAGAACCTGATGAAGGGACCACAGGCGTCGCTGAGTTATCTTATGCATGTTAGGATTCTACTTATTTTTTTTTTGTTAAACTGATCCTTTGGATGTATTTTTGTGGATGAGTGTATAAGTAAGGCCAGAGGCCGTTTTGATGTATAAGGTGTACTTTTTAAATGTATAGTTTTTTATTTGTAGTGAAAAATGAATGAACTTCACTTAGAATTGATGTAGAAATGATATTGCAGGTTCACTGTAGATTTTTTTTCCTAAGTACGAAAAACAGACAGAACTTCGCTGAAACTTCAGTAGAATTCCCATCTCATGTTTAGACATTTAGTTTCTCCCTTTAATTTTATTCAAATCGCATCCTGAAATTTGGGTGTGAGAGCGTAGTATCAGAGCGTTAGGTTAGGAATACCTGGGGCTTGGTGTAAAAAGTTCAGTTTTGATTGATTTACTTGCTATAGATGTTATAAGTTAAATATGGAAAAAAAAATTGACATGAGTTGATGTATATTCCAGTACCCTACCAACATGCGACATGGAGGTGTAGGATCCTCTACCTCAGTCCCTTTCGGTCAAGATGCGTTGATGGAGATGATACGAGCAATGTAAGAGATGCCGACATTTATGTAACATCATGTTGGGACCTGTAACACCCTGCCCTTTTTCACTATGCTTTCCGAAAATCAGAGTCTATTTTTTTTTTAAAGTGATAGAGAACGAGACGTCACGACACGAGCTAAGTCAGCTTCCAAAGCCCGACCCTTAACTGGCCAACCATACGTGCGTGGACCAAGTCCACTAAAATGGTTCACACGTAATCAAGTTTAACTTGCGGAATAAAACATGTATGCGGAATTACAATAGGATAACAATCCTATTCCATTTTAGATAGCAAAGTAGTCCAACACTTAACCATGATTATCATAACTTAACTATCCAAACATTAACCATCCAATCCATAGCAAATATACCTACGTTATTACAATTCCGAATGCTAGCTATTCAAATACATAGTTCATGAATAACTTAAGAAAAATATAACTTAATCATCCAAGCTCCTAAGCTTGGCTCCAATCATGTCCTCGTTTCGTTCCCTTCCTGTGTCATTCACTAAGGTAGAAGTAGGGTGTTAGAACAACGCGCCCCGTAGGTATTCCAATTAGGGTTAACACATGGGTTAGTACCAAAAATCCAGATATTATATATATCAAGTCCAGATATAATAAATCATACCATATTTATAAAACATCGTATCCAAAATCATGTATGATAATAGAGATCCAATCATACAGATAAAAAAACCAGAAACCTTGCATGATAATAAAGATCATAATCATGCCGATTCAATCCCATGCCATGCTATCATATGCAATGAGTCCCACCCATCACAGTACATGTAACCATTTGATGGAATTCTCCTCATCAAGGTATCCCCACAGTGGTCTTTCGGACGCCATGACGGAGTGTGGCCTCCGGTTACATTTCATACACAGTATCCTCTTGATGGAAAGCTCCTCATCAAGGTATCCGCTCACGACTTACAAACGCCCCGACGGAGCGTGGCTCTCCGGTTACGTAACATCCCTCCCATGCCATGCATGAGATGCAAATGCCAACATGCTATAGAATATTACAAAACATAGCATGAAAATCCCATAATTGCAACATATTGTTTGATACCAAAATAACTTATCAAACATGAAATAAAATCATCATAAATACATAATACATATCCATGGTTTCAATGATGTAGGAATCCTACCCAAGACAATTAAGGTATCCTTGAGCTTTAAACTGGCAACCGTTCAAGATCGCGAAACCGTTTGTGTGGTCCCGTCACCTTGTTACATATCAACAAGTCAATCCATAATCCATTTGACTTACCATTTGGTCTAAGTCCATAAACACACCCTTGTGGGGTTTGGCGATACACCATGGCCGAACCTCACTTACTTTGATTTTAACCCTTCCTTTATTTATTACTCAATCACCACTTAACTAATTACTTAACCCTTAGTCCACCAAAATCCACCTTAGTGGGGTTCAGCCATACAACATGGCCAAACCTCACCATCTTGATTTTGGTCCCTCTTTCAAGTCATTTGATCCTTGTAATTAAGTCCAATCACCAATCCATTAATCTAATCATTCACACATTGACCTTTTAACACACACAACAACCTAAGTCCATAAAATTCCTTAGTGGGGTTCGGCCATATAACATGGCCGAACCTCACTCCTTTGGTTTTGTGCCCTTCTTTTCAATCCTTTGATCTTTTAAATTAATCCAATCAAGCCATCTTGTTTCATTAATCTAAACACTTATAGATTAATCATTTAACATCAATAACCACTTAAGTCCACAATAACATTCCCATGGGGTTCGGCCATACACCATGGCCTAACCCATGGTCCATCAATTTCACTTATTTACAACATTGCCATTACTCTATCTAAGGCTAAACATTTTATTCATTAAATCATGCCTAAGTCCATAATCTGATCCATAAACCTAGTTCCAAAAAAGACCCATCAAATCATGATATAATACTATATGACCCATTAAAGTGGTTCATGGGTGTATGGCCGAACCCATGGTCCTTCCATTTTCCACCATTTTTCCATCTTAGCCATCCTTCTTTCTATGGCTAAACACTACTCTTTTTTATACATATCTAGGTCCATAACTGATCCATAATCATGGATCCACAAATGATTTATTTAATCATAACATAAAACCCTAACAAATGCTTCCATTCCTTAGCTTGATTATCCATCCATTTAAACATGCATATATCCATACATAACCCCTTAAAAAATATGGTTCATGGGGTTCGGCCATACACCATGGCCGAACCCATGATGTCTTATCTCCATCTTCTCCATGAACTCAATTACAATATTTAAGTCCATGAATCAAGGTCCCTCCATGGGTTTAACCATACATTTAGGTTCATCTTTTTGAAAATCATTTACCATGTTTAAAATCAATTAAACTTAACATCATCCTCCCATTATTTCCATGATCTAAATGCATAACATAATTCAATAATTCTCTATGGGGTTCGGCCATACATCATGGCCCTAAGGTCCTTGGTTCTCCATCCTTTACCTCATTTTAAGGCCATTTACATTGTTAATGTTTTTCCACCAATCTCATCCTTAAAAACCTTTAACATCAATAATACCCTTCCATTTTAAAATCATAAATCCAAGATTGGTCGTTTGATGGGGTTCGGCCATGCATCATGGCTGAACCTCATCCAACCCTTTTTTGGTCTTTGATGGTTCTTGTGTATACCATTTAGGGTTTGGCCATGCAAAGGCCAAACCATGATCCTTGATCATCTTTCTCACTTATGAAATCTTAACGAGTACTTATCGATTCCGCGACTCCTCCGGTTTCTTTCACTCCTTCTTGCTCTTCCAATCTTTTCCCTCCTTAGCCTCCTCTTCCTCCTTGATCCTTGGCCGAGAGTGCTTGAAAGGCTTTGAATGAAACCCAAGGAGGTTTGGCCAAAGTGTGTAGGTTTGAAAGAGAGAGAGAGAGAGAGAGAGCTTGAGATCAAAAAACTACTCTAAGTCCTTTGTCTTTGAGAGTGGTCGGCCTTGAGTGAGAGAGGGAGAGAGTGAGATAAAACAAGGAATTCTCCTTGCTGCCCAATGTAAATCAGCCAAGGGTGGTGTCCTTTGGTTGATACCCTTTGTAACTCCCCATGACCTTTTACCTCCCTCATTATCATTTCCTTTGGGGGTTTCATCCCATGAGATGAAACTCACCAACTTTGTGCCTCTCATGATGGAAACCCTCCCAACGTGTGCCTTGTATGTCTTTGTGTAACAACCAAAACTCTCCAACTTCCCCCTCTTAATCCATGATGGTCGGCCAAGGGTGGTTTCCTTTGGTGACAACCCTTGGTAACTCCCATGCCCTTTCACCTTCCTTCTTTATGATCCATTTTGGAGGTTTCATCCTTGAGATGAAACACTCCCAACGGTTTGGCTCTAAGATGGAAACCCGCATGCTTCCAACGTGTGCCTTTGGTGTAACCTTATGTAACATCAAAACCGTCCCCATTAATGAACCTTTGGAGTTTCATCCATGAGATGAAACTCCCCCCCTCCAACGTGTATGCCTTTACTTGAGTCTTTGAAACAACTACAACCCCTCATCTTCCCACTCCACTCACTTGAGATGAAAGTCTCCATAACTTCCATTCCAACTCATTCAACTCAACTTATCCGTTTAGCTCAACTCACTCATTATAATTCTACTCATTTAATTCACTTGAATCAACTCAATTATTTGATTCCATTTCCAACTCAATTCAGCCCCAACCTAATCAACCTTGAGCTCACTTGGTGGTCAACCAAGTCAACCATGGCCCATTGGGTTCCAATTGAGCCTTTTGACCCAATTAAGTGCACCTTACCCATTTACATAAATTGAACCTTATAACATGTACATTGGGTCTTAATTGGACAATTGACCCCACAATTTACCCATCTTCGTTTCATATCCTTTAATTCACAAATTCAATGGCAAATTCTGTAAATATTTATAACTCGAAAAATCCTGGGTATTACAATACAATCCTCTTTTTAAAATTTTTGTCTCGAAAATCGAGCGAAGTAGGGTTCCAAAATAAATTACATAAATAGCTCAGGGTGAGCTGTTCTCATTTCCGACTCGAGTTCCCAAGTGGCTTCCTCAATACCATGTCGATCCCATACCACCTTGACGAATTGAATCGATCGGTTTCGTAATACCCTTTGCTCAGTTTCCACTATTCTGACAGGCTTTTCGACGTATGTCACGTCGCTTTGGACATCTATATCTTGTATGTTCAGTACATGAGAGGGATCAGGATTGTACTTCCTCAACATCGATATATGGAATACATCATGTAAAGATGCCAACTGTGAAGGGAGTGCCAACTGATATGCCACATCCCCCATTCTTCTTATGATTGAAAATGGTCCCAATCATTAGAACAATACATCATCTATGGGACCAACATGTTCATCACACTACCAACATGTCTACCATGGTACCGATACCTGGTCATCAATCCAAACCACCATGGGAAACATCATCCACGGTTATATACATCCATCCCTGGTATCACTCTATCAGTGAGTATCGTCTATCCATGGTTAATAACCATCCATGAATATAACCCTCCTTAGGGTATAATCCATTCATGGGCATAACTAATCAAGGGTACATCATACCATGAAATATTCTATCTGTAGGGACAATACTCAAATGAGTCACTACGTGACTGTAGCTAAAATATAAAATCATAATATACCTCCCCTAACAAGACTTAGGGCCCATGACTTACTAAGCGGAAGACCCACGTCCAACGTGATCAAGTCTACCTCGCCCTGCATCCCTTCAGCCTAAGGATGATTCAGTCAAGCTCTAAGGCGGTCGAACCGTGCCTAACGAAGCTAGCACCACCCCCATGGGGTAAAATAGTATCTAGCTCTGCGCATCAACACACTTCTAGTGTGCGAAATAGCCGTGAGTGCGCCCTCCAGCGCGTAGCTTGTGAGGGACCCACTCCCTCAATGGCAACCCTACGAGACCAAGTCTCCGTATGTTCCTATAGAGATTCCTACGGCCTCCATCATCAATATCACGTGAGGGACGCACCCATACAATGTCTCAATGTAATCAAGTGACCTCGTCACATACATCTCAATGCCAAAGTCCTCATAAACTCTTAAGTTTGCATATTTTATTAAAAAACATTCAAACTCCATCATAGTACAAGGGTTGGTAGGGTTAGAACAAACCCTTCAAAGAACAAAATGTACCCACAACCCTTACAAAATCTCCCATTTTTCCCGACTTTTTCTTACCACTTCTTAGCCTAACCTTCCGTAGAAGACCCTGCATCATCACCAAAATCGAAGAAATTGTCAGGGCATGTCGTCGACGTATGCCCCAACACTCCTCAAGTCAGGTAGGGTATTATTCCTGGTCCTCCAATGTAAGGACAGTTAGTCCTCTCCTTCCCGTGGCCATGAAGTCCACAAACAGGGTAAATAACCTCAAGAGGGTAGGGGTAGAAAGTACAGTTGTGCCCTTCCTAGTTGTACAACTTGTACATATACCCGGGCTCTATCTTGTAACGCCTCGCCCCTTTCACTAAGCCGAAAAATCAGAGTATATTTTTTTTTTTTTGAAATAAAGAGTGACAATAGAGCGGGACGTCACGACGCAAGCTAAGTCCGAGCTTCCAAAACCCTGCCCTTAACTGGCCAACCCTACGTGTACGTGTAACTAAGTCCACGAGAACAGTTCACACGTACTAAGTAAGCTTGCGGAATTATAAACTTAATGCGGAATTATAATAGAGTCTATCATACCAATTTTAGATGGCAAGGAATTACATCACTTAATTAATAAATACCTCAACTTAAAATGTCCAAAAAAAAGTTCAACCATAGCAACTAGTTTAAATTATTACAGTCCAATGAGCTAAGTTACTCAAACATTCCCATAATAAAAAGTAATAAATTAATCTAGCTCCTCCAAGCTCCTACGCTTGGCTCCGATCATGTCCATCGCCTTGTCCATTTTCCTGTGTCATCATTTAAGGTGGGAAGTAGGGCGTTAGACAACGCGCTCAGTAGGTACTCCGAGTAGGGTCAACACATGGATTAGTATAAACAAAAACACATAGATATAAGTAATATCAAAACCACGCAAGTAAATGCCATGCCATGGGTGTCATATGCCATGAGTCCCACCCATTATCCATATCATCATCACATAATATCCCTCTTGATGGAAAAGGCACATCAAGGTATCCTCATATTTGTTTATCGGTCGCCCGATGGAGCGTGGTCTCCGCTTACAACCACAATCACATTCTGTTCCTCTTGATGGAAAAAACACATCAAAGTATCCCCACGTTTGTTTATCGGTCGCCCCGACGAAGCGTGGACTCCGGTTACAACCACAATCGCATAATGTCCCTCTTGATGGAAAAACCTCATCAAGGTATCACAATCTCATAGTATCCCTCTTGATGGATAAAGCATCAAGTTTTCCCCACGTTTGTTTATCTGTCGCCCCTACGAAACGTGGACTCCGGTTTCATTTCAAATACATCCCTTGAAATCAGTGTGGATTCCACCCCACGGTTGCTTTATCGGAAATCCGAATAGAGCGTGGACTTTTTCAATTGATCCCTCCCATGCCATGCATGAGATGCAAGTGCCATCATGCTATATGATAATACAACCATAGCATTAAAATCCTATCATTAAGACATACCATTTGATACCAAAATAATTGAAGTAAAACATTCATATACACATAATCCATGGCTTTCAATGAGGTAGGAATCCTACCAATGTCTAAATACCGGGTCCTTGGGTTTTCCATCCAAAGATCAATCGCCGATCGCGCACCGCTTGTGAGATTCCGTTACCTTATTACACATCAACAAATCAAACCAATGTTCCAACCATGTCTAAGTCCATAATACATGTCTTAGTGGGGTTCGGCCATACAACATGGTCGAACCTCACCTACTTGGTTTTTGAGTCCCTTTTTAATCCTTAGATCATTTTAATTAAGTTCAAGATCATGCTATTTTTGATTCATCAATCCAAACACATACAAGTTAAATCATTGAAAAGACCCTAAGTCCACAAACATTCCCCGTGTATGGCCGAACCCATGGTCCTTCCATTTCCCCCATTATTTACCTTTTTGCCATTCTTTCCATGGCTAAGCACTCCTTTCATTTATACATATCTAGGTCCATAACTGATCTACAAACATGGATCCATAAATGACTCATTAATCATGACATAAAAACCCTAGCAAATCCCTAACAATGCCTCCATTCCTTAGCTTGATAATCCATTCATTTGAACATTTGATTTCTTCAACATGCATGGACCTACCATGTCCATAAAATGGGTCATGGGGTTCGGCCATACAACATGGCCGAACCCATGATGTCTTATTCTTCATTCCCCTCTTGAATCATTTGTAACATTAGGTTCATAAATAAGGTCCCTCCTTGGGGGGTGGGGGGGGGGGGGGGGGGGGGGGGGAGGGGGGGGTTTAATAATGTACTTTGGTCCAATATTTTGCAACCCATAATCCCTTAACATTTCCTCCATCATTTCATGGTCCAAATAGCTCAAGTCCATTAATATTTTCTCTATGGGGTTCGGCCATACAACATGGCCGAACCCATGGTCCAGGTTCTTTACCATTAAAACTTTTGAGACCATTAAAAATGATTAACATTCCTCCATTATTTCCCTCCTTTAAAACCCTTAAAAATCCTTAAGATACACCCATTTAAACACTTTTAAATCATTAACACCCTTGCATGTTCTTCATCCTTAAAAACCTTTTCAAGTCACCAACATCCTTTCATGGGTTCGGCCATACAACATGGCCGAACCCTATGTTTCATCATTTTCATTAAAAACAACATATAACCATGTTTATATCCCTTGATGGTTCTCATACATAAAACCCTAGGGTTTGGCCATGCAAAGGCCAAACCATGCATCTTGATCATTCACCATTCCTTTCATGGAACATGCACAAGGTCCTTAGACATAATAAAATTAGGATTCGGCCATGCAAGGGCCGAACCATGATCTTTAACCATTTTCCATGCTTAAGCCTTATATACATAGTGTCCTTAATCATATCCATTAATCATAGCCTATTTTACCCATTAGGGTTTATCCATTTTCTACTCATCTCTTGGATGGATTTTAAATCCATGGCCCATAACATTTTTGCCACTCTTCAATCCAATAAAATGGAGTTCCATGGTTTCCTTTAACTCTTTCAAATTATAAAACGCATCAAGGTATACTTACCACTTCCGCGACTCCTCCAGTTTTCTTTGCTCCTTCTTGTTCCTTAGCCTTTCTTCTTTCTTTCCTCCTTGATCTTCGACCAATGTGTGAGCTTGATCAAGATAAAATCTCCAAGAGTGGTTCGGCCAAGAAGGGTGTAAGTTTTGAGAGAGGAAGAGGAGGAGAGTGAATGAAACTCCAAGTCTTTGTCCAACGAGAGGGTGGTCGGCCAAGCTTGAGATCCAATTTTTTTTTCTCTAAGTCTTTTTGTTCTTTCTCTAAGTGTTTTCTTTGTCTTGGATGAGAGAGGGTCAGCTTGGAGAGGGAGAGGGAGAGAGAGAGAGAGAGTGAGATGAGAGGAATGAGATGGAAAATCCATCTTTCCATCTTGTCTTGGGGTTTGCTTGGGCTCGACTCCACCACCTCTCAATTGCCCAATCATGGTCCTTGCATGCCCTTCATTTTAGGCTTCTTGTCTAGTATACCACCCCATGTACACGGTTTTGGGTTTTGGGTTTCCTTGGTGGTTTGGTGGTTTGGGTGAGGTGGAACCACCACCTCTCCATGGGCCAATGCATACCCTAGCATGTCCTCCTTTTAAGCTCTTTGTCTAGCCATGGAGGGTGCATGCCCTCCACATGGCACACCCAACCCCCCCATGGCCAACGGTTTTGGTTGCTTCTCCATGGGTGGTTTGGTGGTTTGGATGAGGTGGAACTACCACCTCATTTTTGGCCAATGCATGCCCTGTAACACTCCGCCCTTTTCACTCGAAATCAGAGTCTATTTTTTTTTTTTAAAAAATAAACAAGTGATAAGAGCGGAGTGTCATGACGCGAGTTAAGTCCGGACTTCTAAGTCCGACCCTTAACTGGCCAAACCTATGGTGCATGGACTAAGTCCATGAAAACTGTAACACGTCAGATTTTCAGACTATTATTTTATATGACAATTATTCTTTTAAATGGTGGATTTTAGAATTGGACCTTATTTGGATCAAGAATTGGGCCATGACCCAATTAGGACCCAACCAATGTTGGAATTGGTTTTATTAAATACAAATGGGTTGAATTAATTTAGTGATGAATTATATCTAATTTTAAACAAAAGATTTTTATGGCCGAATTTTGAATGTGAAACCTATAGATTTTGCGCATGAGAGATATGTGGGATTTTAAATCAAAATGATATGCTAGATATTTAAAAAGGGATGAAATATCTATGAAATAAATAAAAGATTATTTGGATTATGATTAAGGTTATGCGCATAGTACTTAGTAATTAGAGTTAAAGGGAAGGTTTTAAATTAAGAAGGAGAGGTCGGCTATGGCTAAATAAGACAAGGGAAAGTCGGCTATGGCTAATTAAAGAGGGAAAGTCGGCCACGGTTAAATAAGGAAGGTTTGACATATGTCCAGTGTTTTGGTTATAAATTTTCACTCCGGTATTAGATTGCTTTGATTCTTTTTGCATTGGAAAGAAAACTTCAAGGGCTACAACTTTTTAGTTTAGTACTTTTTCTGATTCGGAAGTTAACAAGGTCTAAATGGAGCTACAATATAGTATACGTGTAAAAAAAAAGGGGAAACACAAGGGACGCACGGCTAAGGGTTGCTTATCTTGAGAACATTCTAATGTCGGATTAAGAAAAGCTATAAAAGGAGAGATCAAGAGGGATACACGGTTTTGACATCCTTTATTGTTGAGTTTATTCCTCTCTCTCCCTCTTTCAATTCATCATTCTCTTCCACGCTAAAGCAAGAGAAGAAAGAAGGCAGCAACAAGAAGGTGTTCTTGTTTGGAGAAAAAAAAACAAGAAGAAGGGAGAAAGATTAGAAGAGCAAGGAAGAGGTTAGTATCTAATTGTTTAATATTATAATTTTATTTATGAAATCAAAAGAACCATAGGGTTCGGCCATGGTGGTTGGCCGAACCCCATGGAGAAAAATTGGAGATGGGTTAATGGTTTAAAAAGAGAAGAAAGAACCATAGGATTCGGCCATGGAAAGATTTGATTAATTATTGGTTTTAAAGATTGAAAACCATGGTGTGTTTTTGATTCATTCTTTGAGTTTATGTTCTTAGACTTTGGATCATGGAAAGTCATGGTTACTTCATGATGGTTTGAATAATAAAAACCATGGGGATTTATGGTTTAGATTAACAAATTGGAATAATGAAAATCCATGGAAGAGTTTGATAATTTTTAAAGGAAAAAAATTGGATGGACATTGGATCGGCCATGGCATGGCCGAACCATGATGTTTCTATGGTTAAGTTATGGGATCTAAAGTAATAAAAAGAAGAAGTGAGGTTCGGCCATGGTGTATGGCCGAACCCCACCAAACATTTTGTGGATTGGTGATGAATTTTATTTGAATGTAAAACCAATGGCCAAGATCGTGAACCATAGGGTTCGGCCAAGGTGTATGGCCGAACCCCATGGGGCAGGTTTTGGAATGGGATTAAAATAGAAAACCTTTTAATTAAGAAAAGTATCCAAATATGGAAAGTATTGCTAAATTTGGAAAGCAATTCAAATATGGAAAGTATTGTTAAATTTGGAAAGCAATCCAAATATGGAAAGAGTTGCTACATTTGGAAAAACAATCTAATTTTGGAAGGTGTTTCCAATTATGGAAAGGTTGGTTAATTAAGGAAACAATCCATTTATGGAAGGAGGTTGCTTATTAGGAAAGTTTCTATTCTTGGAATTGGATATTAAAATTAGAAAATATCTAATTAAGACCATGAAGATTATTTATGGAAACTATCCAAGAATGGAAGGTGGGGTTTGATCATGGAACTTGGATTAAATGAATGGATGGGATACCATGAGTTAGGTTCGGCCATGGTGTATGGTTGAACCCCACTAGGGTTTAATTTTGGGAAATCTTTTTAATTATGGAGTATGATGTTTAAGTATGGAATCTATGTTTGGAAAACATACAATTATGGAAAGATGGAGTTAATTTGGAAACTATACACCATAGGGTTCGGCCCAGGTGTATGGCTGAACCCATGGTTCAAATTAAGGGATTAATGGCATCTTTAATTCCTGGTTTAAGGGCTGATTTATGAATCAGATTATGAACCTATGCTATAAGTTATGTGGACAAGGTAACGGAAGTTGAATGATGTGCGAGTCGTGACCAGGTAAAGCCTAAGAAAGAATGGACGCTGGAGTGAATCTTCAGTAGGTTTCCTACCTACTTTTAACCACTGTTATATTGGTTTTATCATGATTTTTATAAGTTATGTTGTTATTGATATTATGTTTCAAATTGGTTTTGAATGATGAGTTATGTATTTACAAATGACAGACATATACATTGACATCTCATGCATGGCATGGGGTGATGACTATGGATTACCAGGACTTGAGAGTCCCAATGAAAGAACACTGTGAAACAACTCAATGATGAGAGTCTTTCCACAGGAAATGAGGATTACTGTGGATTACCTTATCGTGTGAGTCCCAATGAAAGAACACTGTGAAACAACTCAATGATGAGAGTCTTTCCACAGGAAATGACAATTACTATGGATTACCTTATCGTGTGTGTCCCAATGAAAGAACACTATGAAACAACTCAATGATGAGAGTCTTTCCACAGGAAATGAGGATTACTGTGGATTACCTTATCGTGAGAGTCCCAATGAAAGAGCACTATGAAATAACTTGATGGCTATGTATACTGGTAATGGGTGGGACTCATTACATTTGCACTTACATACATTGCATTGTTTTCAGATGTTTTATTAATAATCAAGTACTATGATATATATGCATGTTTTATATGCTAACCATATAGTAACCCTGATCGGAAAACCTACTGGGCGCGTTGATCTAACGCCCTAATTCTATCCTTAGAGGATAATGCAGGAGCAAGGAAGGGGAAAGAGAAGGTCAATGACCAGGAGGGGAGCCAAGCTTAAGAGCTTGAATGACATATGGAATTTTTATATTACTGTCTTTTTGAGTTACATTTTTATGGACATGTAATAGCTAGTAAACTTTGCTATGGTTTGTGAACCGTTTGATGAACCTTGATTTGGTATAAGTAATTTATAATGGATGACATGTGCTTTGCTATCTAAGAATGTATGGTTAACTTAAGATTGATTATAATTCCGCATGTATGACTTATTCCACAGTCAGTTTATATTATTCCGCAAGAGTTACTTAGTTCCATGTGTGGATCTGTTTTCATGGTCTTAGTCCATGCACACATGGGTGGCCAGTTAAGGGTCGGACTTTGGAAGTCCGAACTTAGCTTGCGTCGTGACGCCTCCCGCTCTCTTCCACTTGTTTATTTATAAAAAAAAAAAAAATAGACTGATTTTTGGAAGGTGGGAAAGGGCGGGACGTTACAGGCATTAGGGTAGACGTATTGGTAGCGTGAGGGACATTTTGGTCCCATAAGTTGACATATTAGTCCTATGATAGACATATTCATCCTACGAAGGTATTAGTTATGCCCATGAATGGATTATACCCATGGGGGGTTATATTCATGGATCTAATTAACAAAATCTTCCGTCCTTATTTGGACAAGTTTGTAATCGTTTCCATTAATGATATCATGATTTATTCCAACCATCGGGAGGAGCATGCAGAACATCTAAGGATAGCCGTGGACACCCTGAAGAAAAATCAATTATATGCGAAAGCAAACAAGTGCGAGTTCTGGCTATCTGAAGCCAATTTCTTAGGACATGTCACATCAACAGAAGGAATAACTGTGGGCCGGACAAAAGTGGCAGCAGTTAGAGACTGGAAAGTTCCAATGAATATGACCGAAATCCGCATCCTTCTGGGATTGGCCAGTTATTATAGGAAGTTCATCATAGAGTTCTCCAAGATTGCATCTGCACTTACCCGACTCACTCAAAAAGGAGTCAAATTTGAATGGTCTGATGTATGCAACCGGAGATTCGGGGAACTGAAGGAGAGGCTTACGACTGCTCCTATTCTGATTTTTTACGGAAAAAGGCAAGGGCTATGAAGTATATTGTGATGCTTCAGGAGAGGGACTCAGGTGTTCTCTCACTCAAGGTCAACATGTGGTGGCTTATGGTTCAAGACAGTTGAAAATTCATGAACACCATTATCCCACGCATGATCTGGAATTAGCCACAATGGTCTTCGCTCTCAAAAGCTGGAGACACTATCTTTATAGAGAGAAGTTTGAAGTATTTTCAGATCACAAAAGCTTGAAATATTTGTTTGATCAGAATGAACTCAACATGAGGCAGCGCAGATGGATGGAATATCTGCAAGATTATGAGTTCGCTCTTCGATGTCATCCTGGCAAGGCGAACAAAGTGGCGGATGCCCTCAGTCGCATGTCACGTGCAACAGTGGCCAGTTTGATCAGGAAGGAATGGGAAATGCTGAATATCATTTGAGAGTTCAATTTGTACATCAAGAATCATGGGAGTATGTATAATCTGATCGTACAGTCCAACACGATTTCCAAGATTGAACAGGAACAATGGACAAATCCGGAAGTAGAAGAGATATGGGCTAAAATGTCTACTGGTGAGATTGTACCGGAATGGGAATGACGACCGGGACAAAGTCTTTTATTCCGAGGCAG
>CM039087.1:33398963-33486129 GCA_022113865.1 Chimonanthus praecox | reverse complement strand
GCCCTGACGGAGTGTGGCCCCTCCGGTTACATATCCTTCACCCCATGCCATGCATGAGATGCAAATGAATCACATGCTATTTTATCATATAAACATAGCATTTAAAATCACAATTTGAAAACATATCCTTTGCAACATATATTCTCAAAAATAAGATAAAAACAATGTACATAAACCCATGGTTTCAAATAGGTGGAATCCTAACCATCCATGGTTTTCAACCCATAAAAATAACCAACAACCTTCCATGGGGTTCGGCCATGCACTATGGTCGAACCCTATGGTTCATTCTTCAAAAACCCATATTTATTTATTAACCAACTTCCATAGTTTTCATCATTAAAAATACATACATTAAACCATGTCTTTCCATGGCTTCTAACCCATAGAAATAACCAAAGTTCCTTCATGGGGTTCGGCCATTGATCATGGCCGAACCCTATGGTTCATCAACTTCTCATTAAAAATACCATGATCATCTCCCAATTCTTCTTCCATGGGGTTCGTCCATACACCATGGCTGAACCCTATGGTTCCTTATTTTTTTAAACAAATCTATCAAATACTAACCGGTTCCGCCACTCCTTCGGTTTTCCTTCACTCCGATTGGTTATTGCTCTTCCAATCCTTTTTTCCTCCTAGATCTTTCACCCTTGCTAACTGCCTTCTCCTTCTCTTTGTTCTTGCCGTGAATGAGACCTGAGAGAGAGAGAAATTCGGCCTTGGTGTGTATGTATTGTCGTGCGTCCCTTCCCTCTTTCTTTAATAAAACCTCCCCTTGGTCCCAACTTAGAAGGTGTTATGCGCCCCTTCTATAAAACCTCTACTCGGTCAATCTTGTTTGAAATAGCCATTGCCGTGTGCTCCTTTGTCTTCTTGATTAGGAGGTGCCATGCGCCCCTTTGTGTCTTAAGCTAGAAGGTGCCATGCGCCCCTTTAGCAATTCCCTTAGTGCCATTGTTAATCAAGGAAAGGCCCCTTTTTAAATGATCTTATGCGCCTAACCTTGGATATGGAAATCCCTATACACGGCCTAAGCACATTCTATCTTTATTTTGTAATCCCCTTATGCACATATTCATGGATGCAAATCTTCATACACGGCTATGACAATTAATCCAAATCCCTTTATGCGCATAATAATTAATTATAGATACAATGCATTACTAATTTAATTAAGGCCCATTTAATTTTATTGAAACCAATTCCACATTCCGTTGAGTCCCAATTGGGCCAATGACCCAACACATTACCCATCTAAGGTTCATATTTAATAATTCACAAATTAAATGGGTAATTTTTATATACATTAATAACTTGAAAATCCGGGGGGTGTTACAATACAACCCTCTTTTTAAAATTTTCGTCCCGAAAATCAAGTGAAGTAGGGTTTCAAACATTTACATAAATAGTTCAGGATGAGCTGTTCTCATTTTCGACTCGAGTTCGCAAGTGCCTTCCTCAATGCCATGTCGATCCCATACCACCTTGACAAACTGGATCGCTCCGCAATACCCTTTGTTCTGTGTCCACCACTCGGACAGGTTTTTCGACGTACGTCACGTCGTTTGGACCTCTATATCTTGTATGTTCAGTGCATGAGAGGATCAGGATTGTACTTCCTCAACATCGATATATGGAACACATCGTGTAAAGCCAACTGATGGGAATGCCAATTGATAAGCCACGTCCCCCATCCTCTTATGATTGAAAATGGTCCTACATATCTTGGCGATAGTTCCCCTTCTTTCCAAATCTTATGTGTCCTTTTCGTGGTGAGACTTTCAAGAACACCATGTCTCCCACTTCAAATTCAAGGAACCTCCTCCTCTTGTCAGCATAGCTTTTCTGACGACTTTCGGCAGTCAATAATACTGCTGTATCAGCGATGTAGTCCCTGCAACCAACTCAGGTCCAATCAGTGCAGGCTCACTGGCCTCTGTCCAGCACACTGGTGACCTACATGATCTACCATATAATGCTTCAAATGGAGCCATCTGGAGGCTTGCCTGGTAACTGTTGTTGTATGAGAATTCTACCAACGACAAGTGATCCTCCCATCCACCCTTGAAATCTAGCATACATGCTCTCAGCATATCCTCCAATGTCTGTATTGTCCTTTCAGTCTGCCCATCAGTCTGTGGGTGGAATACTGTACTAGTCAGTAAGTCTGTTCCCATGGCCGACTGCATACTCTGCCATACTCTGCCGGTGAATCGACCATCTCTGTCAGACACAATAGTCCGAGGAATACCATGCAATCTAATGATATCCCTGATATACCGTCGACCCAAAGTCTCAGATGAGTCTGTCATCTTAATGGGAATAAAATGTGCAGACTTGGTCAGTCGGTTTACCACGGCCCATATCGCATCATTGCCTTTTGAAGACCTTGGCAACCCTGTCACAAAATCCATGGAAATGTGCTCCCATTTCCATTCCGGCACTGGTAAGGGTTTGAGTAACCCTGGTGGCTTTTGATGTTCCATCTTAACCTGTTGACACGTTAAGCAATGAGCCACAAATTTTGCCACATCCTCTTGAGTCCGTGCCACCAGTAATGTCTCTTCAGGTCGTGATACATCTTGGTGCTGCCCGGATGAATAGAGAGTTTGGTCTGAGGACACTCGAGTCCTTCTCCTGAAGCGTCGCATTCTACCTCATAACCCTTGCCTCTTTCCGGCAAAATTAACATAGGAGCCGTTGTAAGTCTCTCTTTCAGTACTTCAAATCTCCGGTTGCAAACATCTGATCACTCAAATTTGACTCCTTTCTGAGTGAGTGAGTCAGTGGAGATGCAATCTTGGAGAAGTCCATGATAAATTTCCTATAGTAACCAGCCAATCCCAAGAAGCTACAGATTTCGGTTACATTCTTTGGCGCTTTCCATTCTCCCCTGCCGCCACTTTAGCCGGATCCATGGCTATACCTTCTTCTGATATAACATGCCCCAGAAAATTAACCTTGGGTAGCCAGAATTCACACTTGATGGCTTTTGCATATAACTTGTTCTTCCTCAAGGTGTCCAAAACTATCCTCAGGTGCTCAACATGTTCTTCCTGAGTTTTGAAATATATCAAAATGTCATCAATAAATACAATGAAAAATTGGTCCAAATAAGGACGAAAAATCCTGTTCATAAGATCCATGAACACAGCCGGTGTAACACCCCGATTTTTCAAGATATCAATATTTACAAAAATGCCATTGGAATGGTAAATTAAAAGGTTATGATCATAGATGAGAAAATGGTGGGACCCATTGTTCAAATTAAGACCCAATGTGCATATTATAAGGATCAAATTAAATTAAATGGGTATTGTACATCTAATTGGGTCACGATGGTTATTTGGGTCAAAGGACCCAATTGGGACCCAATGGGTCAAGGTGGACTTATTTGACCATTGGGTGAGCCCAGTCTTAATTGGGTTAGGCCGAATTGATTTGGAATTAAATGAAGGATAAATGGGTAGGCTTAATGTAAGTGTGTAAACCACATTCAAATGGGTAAACCACCCATAAATGGGTCAAGACGCCAAATTGGATCAATAAGCTAAGTTGGGACCCAATGGGTCGAGTTGACCATGTGACCACATTGATCGTGTGGACCCTCATGTGAGCTCAAAGGGTGAGTCAAATCAGGTTGAGTTGGGGCTGAAGTGAGTTGGATTTGAATTGAATAATGGAGTTGACTCAAGGGCATTAAATGAATGGTATTAAATGGGTGAGTTGAGGTAATGAGTTCGATGAGTTAAGGGAGACCTTGAATTCCTGAGTCAAATGGGGACGTGAAGAGTTGTTTTGATCTCAAACACCACAAAGCCAAGCCCCACACGTTGGGTAGTTGGGGGTGGTATCCCATGCATAGAATTCAATGGAATGAGATAAGTTTTCATGGGGAATTTGGTGGGTTTCCATCTCATTATGGAAACCCAAGACCCAACATTGGGAGTGCCAAGGGATGCCTTGGTTGGTATCAAATGACTCCTTGGTTAGCTCAAGAATTTATGAGGACAAATGAGAGGTTTAAGGGGCTGATATACAAAAAGGGTTGCAATATACCTTATGGCCGAATTTTACATCTCCATAAGCTTGGAACTTTCATTTCTTTTCCTCTCTCAAAATCTATCTCTTTGGGAGAACCATCCTTTGGTGTTTCCACCATTGTTCAAGCTTTCAATCAGCTAAAGACTAAGGAAGCAAGAAGGAAAGAAGCAAGGATCAAAAGGAGAGAAGAAAAGTAAAGGAAATTGGTAAGTGTTTACATAAGAATTTAGTTAAATAAATTGGTAAAAGGGAGCATGATTTGGCCATGGAATGGCCGAATCCATCAAGGGTTTAAACCTTGGATAAATGTTGTTTAAAAAGGATAAAAGTGGATCAAAGGGTTCGGCCACTTTGGATGGCCGAACCCCATAAAAAGATTTGGTTAGGATGATGGTTTTTGAAAGCTAAAATCATGCAATATTATGGAGATTTCTAGATGTTTTAATTAAACATAAGATGCAAGTTAAAGGGTATTAAATCATGGATTTGAATGTCATGATTTGGTCATGTTATGGCTGAATTTATCAATGGTTTAAATTATGATGATGAGGTTTAAAAAGGATAGAAACTTGGATCATAGGGTTCGGCCACTTTGGATGGCCGAACCCCATGAAAGAATTTGATAATTTTGTATGGTTTTTGGAGAGATAAAACCATACCAAAGTATGAGAGTTTTTAAGTGTTTTATTTGGAATAAAAGTTGATGTTTTAGGTTGGCCATTGGATGGCTGAATCACATTAAGATTATGGTCAAAATGTTGAATATGAACCATACACAAAGGATGGAAGGATTGACTCAAGAGAACCAAAGGGTCAGCCATGTTTATGGCCGAACCCCATGGGTCATTTGTGGGTGTCTAAGGATAAGAACATACTTGGAAATTATAAATGGATTTGTAGTATGTAAATGGATAGAAATAAATAACCATAGGGTTCAGCCATATGTATGGCCGAACCCCATGAAATGATTTTGATGAACATAAGCATTTGTGGAACCATGAAGATGATTGTGGACTTAGGGTTTAAATAAAAGACCAAATCTAAGGTGGTGAGGTTCGGCCATGTTGTATGGCCGAACTCCACTAAGGTGGATTTGTTTTGGATGTTGGGGATTAGCAAAATTAAACATTGGTTAGACCAATGGCAAAGCCTTAAATACAGGTCAAATTGTAAATATGAAGTGATTGATCAAAGACTTGAAAAGAGGGGTCCAAAACCAAAGTGATAAGGTTCGGCCATGTTATATGGTCGAACCTTACCAAGATATGTATGAAGTGTGAAGTGTTTAAGTGTTGATCAAATGAAAAGGAAGATTAAATCCAAAGGAGGTGAGGTTCGGCCATGGGTATGGCCGAACCCCACAAAGTGGTTTTTGGGACTTACATGTAATTAGAAATCAGAAAGATATGTTAATAACTTGTTGTTATATAAACAAGGTAATGAGATTTGAACGGCGCGCGAGTCGTGAACGGGTGACACTTAACAAAAGAACGAACATTTAAGAGAACTTTCTGTAGGTTTCCTACCTACTTGTAACCACTTTTATATTTGGTTTTGTCATGGTTTTTATGAGACATTTGTTATACTATTATTTATCATATTGGATTTGAATGATGAGATTTATTTACATGTTTCATATATTCATTGGCATCTCATGCATGGACATGGGATGATGGTTATGGAAACCGGAGCCCACACTCCGTCGGTATGCCCGTGATGCAACTGTGGGGCCTCCTTAGGCGATGAGGGTCCCGTCAGGAGGAATATCATGATGATAAGAGTCACATCAAGAAGAAATGAAAGAATACTGTGGTTTACATTGACGATGAGAGTCTCGTCAAGTGATGGCTATGTATATGAGTGATGGGTGGGACTCATTACATTTGCATACATACATAGCATTGATTTATATGTTTTTGATGACCATATATTATGATATATGCATGTTTTATATACTAACCATGTGGTAGCCCTGATCGGAAAACCTACTGGGCGCGTTGGTCTAACGCCCTAATTCTATCCTTAGAGGATGATGCAGGAAAAGGAAAAGGAAAGGCAAAGGCTGGGGATCGCGAAGAAAGCCAAGCGTAAGCGCTTGGGTGTTGGATTGGGTTCCTATTTACTGTTGTTTGGTTACATTTTTATGGGCATGTAATAGTTTAGTAACTTTGCTATGTTTTGTGAATAGTTTGATGATGGATATTTGGTTTAAGTAGTTTATAATGGATGACTTGTACTTGCTATCTATTCAGTATAATTCCGCAATCAGTTAATTCCACATTTAGTTTAGTATTATTCCGCATGACTTTTATTTAGTTCCGTGTGTGTATTGTTTATCATGGTTTAGCCATGCACACATGGTTGGCCAGTTAAGGGTCGGACTTTGAAAGTCCGAACTTAGCTCGCGTCGTGACGCTCCTCGCTCTCTTCCACTTGTTTATTTATAAAAAAAAAATAGACTCTGATTTTTGGAAGGTTGGAAAAGGGCGGGGCGTTACAGCCGGTGCATTGGTGAGTCCAAACGGCATGACTACAAACTCACATAGTCCATACCGCGTTCCGAAGGCTGTCTTTTCTATGTCTTCCTCCCTAACCCGAATTTGATGGTACCCGGACATCAGATCAATCTTAGAGAAATAACTGGAATCTCTAAGTTGATCAAATAAATCATCGATCATGGGTAGAGGGTACTTGTTTCTGACCGTCAACTGGTTCAGTTTTCTGTAATCCACACACATACGGAGTGAACCATCCTTCTTCTTCACAAATAAAATCGGAGCTCCCCAAGCCGATGTACTGCTCCGAATGTACCCCAGTCTAAGCAGTTGATCAATCTGCTTCTTTAACTCGGACATCTCTGTTGGTGCCATCCGGTAATGTGGTAATGACACTGGTGCAGTGCCAAGGTACAACTTTATTTCAAAATTGATCTCCCTCATGGGAGGCAAGCTGGGGAGTTCTGCTGGGAATACCTCTTCATAGTCCTTTACTATTGCTGGAAGTTCAGCCACCGGTTCCTTGTTGATTCTGATACTGTTCAATACTAGATGACTTAACCCTTCATGCAGTTTGTTTTGTTTGTCAGTACGCACCACATGTTGTTTTCCCTCGGGTGACCAAAATGTCACCCTACGGCGATGGCAATCAATGTTGGCCTTAAAGCTAGCCAACCAGTCCATGCCGAAAATAATATCATATTCTGTCATATTGAGTACCAAATAGTTGAACTCAAATCTGAGTCCAGCAAGTTCAGTACTCACTGCTGTGCATATAAGTCCCAATGATGTGTCTCCGACGGGGGATACAATGGTGAGTGATGTGGACAGATTTTGTACCAATGTACCAGTAGTAGTTACAAATGCAGCAGATATGAAAGAGTGGGATGCTCCCGAATCAAACAATGCAAAGGCGTAGGAACTACTGACTACTGCCATACCTTGAATCACAGAGTTATCCTCTGCTGCTGGAGGTGCTAAGGTAAATAACTGTCCATATCCTGTAGGCGCCCGTCCCGCCTGGTTAAAAGTCCTGCCTCCTCGTGAGTTAGCTGGCCTAACTGGTGGACTAGATGAACCTTTAGAATAAGAGGGTTTGTTGAGTTGTGGGCATTCCCTCTTAAAATGGCCCGGCTGATCACAATGGAAGCAGTTGTTCACCCCTCTGGGAGCCTGAGTGACTGATACAAATGGGGAGGGATGATTGGGACGAAACCCCCTGTTGACCCAGTGGATGGTGAGGGTCTGCTAAAGTTCGGTCGGAACCTCTTGTTGGGCTGAAATGTACCCCTCCCACTCTGAGCTCGGCAATTGTCAAAACACGTTAACTCAGCCATCTCTTGCTCTGCTATAGTGGCCCTACTGACTACCTCTGCCAATGTAGTTGTTTTAAATATGGTTACCTTGGCCATTATGCTAGGCCGAAGGCCCCCGCTCAAACTTGCGTGCCCTTCGATACTTTGTATCCACCATATAAAATGCATAAACAGACAAACTGAGAAACTCCTGGTGGTACTCTGCCACCGTCATGGTATCTTGTACCAAAGATAGAAAAGCCTGAGTCTGGCGCTCCTTCTCCTCCTCAGGGAAATAATGTTCCAGGAAGGTAGCTGAGAACTGCTCCCAAGTCATTGCAGTCCTCTCTTCTTCCGGAAGGAGTGCTCGCTGCTTCTCTACCACCTCCCACCATTTACCGGCATCATCGATCAGTTGTGATGTGGCTAGTAAAATTTTTGTCAGCATGACTCATGATCTTCAATAGAGTCAGGATCTGCGTAATCTTCTTAAGCCAGTTTTCTGCACCGACAGCCCCTTCTCTCCCTTTGAAGTAAGGAGGGCGTTGTTGCTGGAAGTCCCTGACCATACTCTTGTCATTTGTCTCTTTGGTGGTTCCATTCTCATTCAAGTGTTTTTGAAGCACCGAAGTGACCACCGCTTGAACCAAATTTTGTAATTCAGGAGGCACCACCGGTATATTCACACTGCTTTCTTCTTCCTCCTCTTGGTGGGATGGTTGTTTCTTCTCTTCATGAGATTGTCAATCCTCCTCATTTCGAGGTTGTTTTACCTCATCTTCACCCCCATTTGGGTTTTGTCGGCTATTTCTCCTTGGCCTTCCCTTGGAGTCATTTTTCCTAATCCATTGAAAAAAATATCATGACTTAGTTTTCATCATAAAATTTGTATTTCCTACTTTTGGGGGAAATTTCTAAATAAGCACTCTTGATTTTTCTTTGTTTCTGGGGAAATATATCCTATGATGCTATGTTTGCTAAATCCAATTATTTTGACTGTACTTCCTTTGCTATCTTCCATCTGAGTCTAACGAAGTAAATTAATGCACGGAGGCCGGATAATTTACTCCGAAAGATTCAATGTTTTTGGTTTGCTCTGATAACAACTGTAACGCCCCGCCCTTTTTCACTCGCTTTCTCTTCTGAAAATCAGAGTCTGTTTTTTTTTTTTTTTTATAACAAGAGTGATAGAGAGCGAGACGCCACGGCGCGAGCTAAGTCCAAACTTCTAAAGTCCGACCCTTAATTGGCTAACCTTATGTGTGCATGGACTAAGTCCATGGAAACGGTTCACACATAACAATATAAACATGCAAAATTAAAATTACAACTGCGGAATTATAATAGAACCCAGTTCTATTCCATTTCAAATAGCAAAGTACGTCCAATTTTTATTCAATAATTGACATAATAATTATCCAACTAAACATCCAGCCATAGCCAAATCATCTAAGTTATTACATGTCTGAAGTCTAGTTACTCAAATAACAAGTCCATAAGTAACTCAATCAAAATAAAACTAAAAGCATCCCAAGCTTCTATGCTTGGCCCTCTCGCGTTCATCGTTCTCCTTGTTTCCTGTATCATCCACTAGGTTAGAGTAGGGCGTTAGAACAACGCGCCTAATAGGTATTCCAATTAGGGCTAACACATGGTTAATACAAAACATATATAATAACATATAGTCCAAAAAGCCATATAAACCCAACCATGTCATGATGTCAAATGCAATGAGTCCCACCCACACATGTACATAAAAGTACCCCCACAGTCTTTCGGACTCCCCAACGGAGTGTGGACCCTTCGATTTCTTCTTAATGGAAAAGCACATCAAGGTATCCCACATAGGTTTTTCAGACGCCCCGACGGAGTGTGGCCCTCCGGTTACATGTCCTTCACCCCATGCATGCATGAGATGCAAATGACTCACATGCTATTTTATTATATAAACATAGCATTTAAAATCACAATTTGAAGCATATCCTTTGCAACATATATTCATCAAAAATAAGATAAAAACAATGTACATAAACCCATGGTTTCAAAGAGGTGGAATCCTAGCCATCCATGGTTTTCAACCCATAAAAATAACCAACAACCTTCCATGGGGTTTGGCCATGCACTATGGCCGAACCCTATGATTCATTCTTCAAAAACCCATATTTATTTATTAACCAACTCCCATAGTTTTCATCATTAAAAATACATACATTAAACCATGTCTTTCCGTGGTTTCTAACCCATAGAAATAACCAAAGTTCCTCCATGGGGCTCGGCCCTTGATCATGGCCGAACCCTATGGTTCATCAACTTCTCATTAAAAATACCATGATCATCTCCCAATGTACCCGCCCTTTTCAATCTAATAATCAGAGTCTATTTTTTTTTTTATAATAATAATCAAGTGATCGGGGCGGAATGTCACGACGTGAGTTAAGTTCGGACTTCTAAAGTCTGACCCTTAACTGCCCAAGCCCATGTGCGTATGGACTAAGTCCATAAGAATCGATCCACACATGGTACAATAAACTTGCGAAATATACTTAGTCTTAATCTAACTGAGGTTATAATAGATCCTAAGACTAATCCATTTTTTTAACTTAAGATAGTAAAGTACATGATCAAATTCTCCAATATTACTAAATAACCTTAGTCTACCATTCATTCCAAACCATCCAAATAAACCAAACCATAGTAGCTACTTAACTACATTATTACATGCCAACACCACTAATTATCAAATTACATTGTCCAAATAACTTAAACAAAAAGTCCATAAACAGTCCATTCAAAGTCCATTCAAATTGCCCAAGATCCTATGCTTGGTTTTCTTCTCGATCCTCGTTCTTCCCTTTTCCTGCGTCATCCACTAAGGATATAGATAGGGCGTTAGATCAACGCGCCCAGTAGGTCTCCGATTAGGGCTACCACAAGGTTAGTAACAAAACATGTAAATAATAGAATCTTATATGTTCATCAAAATCACATTAAATAATGCTATGTATGAAATGCACATGTAATTAGTCCCACCCATCACAAACATACATAGCTTCCTCTTGACGGGATTCTCATCGCCAAGGTACCCTACAGTGGTCTTTCGGATGCCCCGACGGAGTGTGGCCTCCGGATTCCTCTTGATGGGATTCTCATCATCAAGGTACCCCCATAGTGGTTTTTCGGACGCCCCGACAGAGTCTGGCCTCCGGTTTCCATAATCACCACCCCATGCCATGCATGAGATGTCCATAGTTTCATGCCATTTGTAAAACATAACATAACATGTAAAACCACATTGAAATATAATAACTTTGCATATAACTTATCAAAATTACGATAAAACATCAAGTATGAGTGTGGTTCAAAAAGGTAGGAAACCTACACCAAATTCACTTAAATTGACTCTTCTTTTGAACCGCCTCCCGTTCTCAAATTGTACACCGTTCTAGCAATTCCTGTGGCCCTATTTATATAACAGCAAATCAAACTTTCAATCGTATGATTCCAACCTAGTCTAAGTGTAACACCCCAATTTCTCAATGAAGTGGGGAAAAATACCAAAATGCCCCTGAGTTATTAAATTAATTATTTTGTGATGTTAAGTAAGGAAATAGTGGGGCCCATTGCTTAAATTAAAATCATATGAGCATATTATGAGTGTTAAGCTTGATTGGATGGGTAATTTTCATCATTTGGGTCAAAAATGGCTAAATGGGTCAAAGGGCCCAAATAGGACCCATCGGGTCAAAATGGATGATTTGACCATTTTGTGAATTTAAATTAAATGGGGTTAAGCTTATTTGATTGGAAATCAAGTAGAGAAGAAATGGGTAGGCCTGACCCATATGCAAAAACCAATTACAAATGACCAAAATAACCCATAATTGGGTCATGGATCAAAAACGGGTCAAGGAGCTAAAAGTGGACCCAACGGGTCGAGTTGACTATTGTTGACTGTGTGAACCCTGAAGGGAGCTCAAACACGAGTCAAATCAGTTGAGTGGGACTGAGGTGAGTTGGAATTAAATCAAAAGGTGAGTTAACTCATGTGCATTAAATGAAATGCATTAAATGTGATGAGTTGGGTTGGAATAAAAATACCTTGAGTTGGGTGAGTCAAAATGGAAACTCAAGGGACTGTAAATCAGTGAGTTCAAGTGGGAATTGGAAGAGTTTTTCTCAGCTTTAACCACCCAAAACAAGTCCCACACGTTGGGGACCTGTTTGGGGTGAGTTCCATGATCAATGATAAATGAAATGCATAGTTTGAGGTGAGTTGCTTGGGAATTTGAATGGCTGCATGGGTAGTTGCCAAGGGGTACCTTGGATGGCACCCAATACCCATTGGTTTGTGCATGAATTGATGAGGGAGTGGAGGAGTTTTGGTGGCTGAATTACAAAAACAATGAGCACCCATGTGTGGCTGATTGTATAATTGTGAAAGCCTTACAATTCCATCTCTTTCTCCCTCTCTCCAATTGGTGTTCTTGGCTGGAACAGCAGAGGCTTTTGGTACCAAATATCCAAGCATATAACCAGCAAGGAGTTAAGGAAGCAAGGATTAAAAGACAAGGATCAAATGCATAAGAAAAGCTTGGAAAGTGGTAAGTTTTTCCATTGATTTATGTTTAATAAAATGGGAAAAATAAGACATGATTTGGCCATGTGATGGTCAAATCTATCAAGGTTAAAGTAGGATTCTTTTATGCCCAATTACATGGAAAACATGGACATAGGGTTCGGCCACTTTGGATGGCCGAACCCCATGAAATATTATGGTTAAACTTGATGGTTTTGTATTTAAACCATGCAAGTATAGGACTGATTTTAGAGGTTTAAGATACATACTTTGGAAAGATTGAAAGCATGAATTTGAATGTCATAATTTGGCCATACTATGGCCGAATTTGACAAGGGTCTAAACCATGTAAGAGATGGCTTGGTTTTCATGTTTTGGAAACATGAAAACCATGGATTTTGTGGACTGTTTTTGATAGCTTTGGAAATTAAAACCCTATGAAAATGGGCAAATTTTTGGAGGTTTGTTTGAAAGTTAAAACCTAATTTAATATACTATTATTACATTATTATCTGAGGTTTAAAAACAGTAAACCTAACCATTGGGTTCGGCCACCATGGAGGGCCGAACCCCATGTAAAAGGATGTTGGTGTTCATGTTGGAAAAACATATAAACCATAGACTTTTTATGGACTGGTGTTTGTTTGAAAGTTAATACCTGATTTAATATACTGTTATTACATTATTATCTGAGGTTTAAAAACAGTAAACCTAACCATTGGGTTCAGCCACCATGGAGGGCCGAACCCCATGTAAAAGGATGTTGGTGTTCATGTTGGAAAAACATGTAAACCATAGACTTTTTATGGACTGTTTTGGATGGTTTGTTTGAAAGTTAAAACCTGATTTAATATATTGTTATTACATTATTATCTAAGGTTTAAAAACAGTAATCCTAACCATTGGGTTCGGCCACCATGGATGGCCGAACCCCATGTAAAAGGATGTTGGTGTTCATGTTGGAAAAACATGTAAACCATAGACTTTTTATAGACTGTTTTGGATGGTTTGTTTGAAAGTTAAAACCTGATTTTAATATACTGTTATTACATTGTTATCTGAAGTTTAAAAACAGTAAACATAGCCATTGGGTTCGGCTAACATGGAGGGCCGAACCCCATGTAAAAGAGGTTGGTTTTCATGATTGGAAAACATGGAAACCATAGACCTTTGTGGACTGTTTTTTGGGAGATTTTTATGTGATAAGGTTACTGATTTTGGGTTGGCCATGGGATGGCTAACCATGGGCTTAATATGGCTAAGGGGTAGAGCCAATTAGTATTTAAACAAAGGACATCATTGAGCAAAGAACCATAAGGGTTCGGCCATGAGTATGGCCGAACCCCATGGACTGTTTTCATGGGCCATTTTATGGATGTATGTGTGATTAAAAATGGAATCATGTTTGCTGTTTTGGTCGTCCAAAACATGACTGAACCATGTTAAGGTTACGGTTAAGGTTGTAGAATTTAATCAAGGTATTGGTGGCAATGGCAAATCTGTGAATACAAGCCAAATGAAGAGATTGATCAAAAGTACTTATAAGATGTTTTAGATCTCATATGTGAATGGACATGTAAATAAGATTATGATTTACTTATTGTTGTATAATAAGGTACCGAAAGTTGAACGACGAACGAGTCGTGACCGGTTAAAGCCTAAGAAAGAACAAACGCTGAAGTGATTCTTCAGTAGGTTTCCTACCTACTTATAACCACGGTTTTACCCAGTTTTTCTTATGATACTCTTGTTTTAATATATGTGTTTCAAATGATATATTATGCATTAACAAATGGCATACAGGCATTGGCATCTCATGCATAGTCATGGGATAATGAATGAAGTTCTACAGTGATGGCTACGAATGTACATATGGGGGTTGCTCATTGCATGTACATATTGTATAAAAGAGATGAATGTTGTTGTAATTTACCTTGTCGGTGCAAGGCATTTCAAGTGATGGCTACGATGGTACATGATGGGGGTTGCTCATTACATGTACATATTTTATAGAAGAGATGAAAGTGTGTTGTAATTTACCTTGTCGGTGCGAGGCACGTCAAGTGATGGCTATGAAAGTACATGATGGGGGATGCTCATTGCATGTGTATATTTCATAGCATCATTTTATCTGTTTTTAGTGATCATGTATTATGATATGTATATGCATGTTTTATATGCTAACATGTGGTAGCCCTGATTCGGGAACCTACTTGGCGCGTTGATCTAACGCCCTAATTCTATCATCAGAGGAGATTGCAGGTACAAACAAAGGAAAGGAAAGGTCATTGACCGGGAGGGGAGCTGAGCCTAAGTGCTTTAATGATGGATTTGGATTACGTTATATTATTGTCATTTGAATACTTTTGGTGGACATGTAATAATTCGTTACTTGCTATGGTTTGATTAGGTTGATAAACATTTGGATGGTTGATCTATGATAAATAATGTTTAGGATTGTTACTTGCTATCTCGTTTTTTTACTCCGCAATTAATCTAGATTATTCCGCATGTTGATGTTAGATCCATGTGTGATTCATTATCATGGTCTAGTCCATGTACACATGGGTGGCCAGTTAAGGTTCAGACTTGAGTAGTCTGAACTTAACTCGCGTCGTGACGCCGCCCGCTCTTTTCTGAGGTGTTATTATAAGTTTTTTTAAAAAAAAATTAGACCCTGAAATTCTCGGAAAGGGCGGGGCGTTACACTAAGTCCCAAAAATTCACTTTGTGGGGTTCGGCCATAACCCCATGCCCGAACCTCACATATTTACAATTTGGTCTCTCTTTCATTTAATTACAAAGCATACAAATAACCCAAACTTCCAAATGAACCTTGGTAGGGTTCGGCCATACATCATGGCCGAACCTTACCATATTGGTTTTGGCCCATATATCCAATCCTATGATGATTTCATCTTTGATCATTTCATCCATAATTACAACTATGCCATTTAGACTATCCTTTTGTTTAATTTATCTTAAACACCAATAGTCATACTTAATCTACTTCACACCTCAAACATATTTTGGTAGGGTTCGGCCATACAACATGGCCGAACCTTACCACTTGATTTTGGACCCCTCTTTTCAAGTCTTTTAATCAATCCATTCACATATACAATTTATCTTGTATTTACAGTTTTGCCATTGGTCTAACCAATGCTTATTTTTGCTAACTTCCATCGCCTAAAATAAAACCATCTTAGTGGGGTTCGGCCATACACATGGCCGAACCTCACCATTTAATTTTGGTCCTTTTTAAACCCTTCATACATCCATATAAATTAACCACTAAGTCCATCAATCACCATTAGTGGGGTTCGGCCATACTACATGGCCGAACCTCACCAATCTGATTTTTGTCGCCACTTTCCATCATTCATGATGGCTGATTATTTACCTAATCTAAGTCCATAGACAAACATATAATTACCACATAGTTCCATCATAAACTTAATCCAACTATCCATCAAAACAGTCCATGGGGTTCGGCCATGTGTATGGCCGAACCCTATGGTTCTCTTAATGAAAACCCTCCAATATTTATCTATGATGTTGATCAGCAAATTAACCATAACATTGATATGGTTCAGCCATGTCATAGCTACTCCAAAAACAGTAAGCTTATCTACCTTTTAAATCCTTTAAAACCTCCATTTCATAATATGGATTTTGTCTCTCAAACACCATAAAAATCACCAAGTTTTTCCCATGGGGTTCGGCCATCCAAAGGGGCCGAACCCTATGGTCCATTTTGTTATTTAAAGACAGCATAATACCTGATCTGAACCATTGATCTGGCCATACAATGGCCGGATCACATTCTCTTAATCAACTTATTTGACAAAGTTCATAGTGCACTTACCAATACCGCGTCTCCTTCGGTTCTTTGACTCCTTCCTTGGTCCTTTACTTCCCTAACCTTCCCTCTTCCTTCTTGTTCTCTTAACTGAGATTAACCTTGCTGCAACCTCCTTGGAATACTTCAGCCAGGTGATATGAATTTGAGAGAGAAAATGAGAGAGAAAGAAAGAGAACTTTGACCTTGGATGAATGTGCTAAGCCTTGATGCCAAAACCCTTTGGCTGAACTTGTCTTGATGAAAGAAATCAACCAAGGACTGATTGAAAATAAGTAACCAGCTGTTGTTCTTGGTTTTGAAATGATGATCAACGTCTAAGAGAGGGAGAGAGATAGAAAGAGAGCAATGAGAATCCTTTTGTCTAATGCAAACCGTCCTTGGTGTTGTCTCTAGAGTTTAACACTTTATTTCCATAACTTATCTCATGTGGGGTTTCATCCTTGAGATGAAACCCACCAACGGTTTCTTGTCTTTTGATTTTCCATCTAAGATGGTAATCCTCATATTTCCAACGTGTGTAATAATTTGAATATGAGACCTTTGTGTAACCTTCATTTCTTAATACCTCCCTTGGGGGTTTCATCTTTGAGATGAAACTCCAAGGGTACCCAACGACTTCCCATTAGTTATCTTGCTGTATGCATTGGTGTAACCTCCCCCTTACCTCCTTCTCTCATTAACAACTCAAATGGGGGTTTCATCTTAAGATGGAACCCTTCCCCGTCCTTCAACATGTAGACTAAGATTTGAATTTGAAATGCCATAACCTCTTTGTGTAACTCCACCAAACAGCAACTCCATTCATTTTCCATCCTTGGAGTTACATGCATGAACTATCAATCCATGCTACTCCAACGTGCGTCACAACTTGAATTTGAAATGCATTCCTCACCTATGTAACTCCCATGTAACGCCACTATTATTCATCTCTATCTTAGGAGTTACATACATGGAATAACCATGCAGCCCACGTTTTCATTGTTAAAACTTGCAGCCAGCTCATACCACCATCTTACACACACTTCACTCACTTAAAAAAATTATTCCATCTAACTCATTTATTTAACTCACCCAACTCAACTCATTCATTTACTTTAATGTAACTCAACTCATAAATTCAACTCAACTAAACTCCATCATTTATTTCAACTCAATCTAAACTCAAACATTTAATTCATTTTAACCCAATTAAGCTTTGAATTCACCTAATGGTCAAACATGTCAACCATGACCCATTGGGTCCCATTTGGGTCCTTTGACCCATTAACCTCTTTGACCCAAATAAATGTATATTACCCTTTTTAACTTAATTTAATCCTTACACAAGTACATTGAGCAACGGGTCCCACCATTTTTCTCATCTATGATCATAACCCTTGAATTTATAAATCCAATGGCATTTTCGTAAATATGGATAAATTCATGTAAATTGATATATTGAAAAATCTAGGGTATTACACCCAATTCTTCTTCCATGGGGTTCGGCCATACACCATGGCCGAACCCTATGGTTCCTTATTTTTTTAAACAAAATTATCAAATACTAACTGGTTCCGCCACTCCTTCGATTTTCCTTCACTCCGATTGGTTCTTGCTCTTCCAATCCTTCTCTCCTCCTAGATCTTTCACCCTTGCTGGCTGCCTTCTCCTTCTCTTTGTTCTTGCCGTGAATGAGACTTGAGAGAGAGAGAAAATTCGGCCTTGTTGTGTATGTATTGCCGTGCGCCCCTTCCCTCTTTCTTTAATAAAACCTCCTCTTGGTCCCAACTTAGAAGGTGTTATGCGCCCCTTCTATAAAACCTCTACTCGGCCAATCTTGTTTGAAATAGCCATTGCCGTGTGCTCCTTTGTCTCTCTTGATTAGAAGGTGCCAGCGCCCCTTTGTGTCTTAAGTTAGAATGCCATGCGCCCCTATTAGCAATTCCCTTAGTGCCATTCTTAATTAAGGAAAGGCCCCCCTTTTTAAATGATCTTATGCACCTAACCTTGGATATGGAAATCCCTATACACGGCCTAAGCACAATCTATCTTTATTTTGTAATCCCCTTATGTGCATATTCATGGATATGTAAATCTTCATACACGGCTATGACAACTAATCCAAATCCCTTTATGCGCATAATAATTTATTATAGACACAATGCATTACTAATTTAATTAAGGCCCATTTAATTTTATTGAAACCAATTCCACATTCCGTTGAGTCCCAATTGGGCCAGTGACCCAGCACATTACCCATCTAAGGTTCATATTTAATAATTCACAAATTAAATGGGTAATTTTATATGCATTAATAACTTGAAAATCCGGGGTTACAGTTCATGATGGTAGAAACAAATTGCCCAAAGTCCATGGATTTGAGAGCAAAGGTCCAGATCAAAATTCATATGGATCCCTAAGGGATAGGACCTTATTCATGTCCTACATTGGTCTAAAAATTGTGCAAAAATGGAATCTCTTTATACCAATTGTAGTTGAACTCAATTTTTGTTCAAAGGAGTTCAAATAGCCTTTGATCTATGGCATGGCACACTTGATTCAAGTAAGCCTTGGTTGTACATATCATGCTTGATGAGTTATACATGTATGGACTTTAGATTCCAAGTCCTAAAGTGGTTGCTCAAATGTGTTATGGATTAACAAAGTGGTTAACACATTTGATGCATGGTTGAAATCACCTTGGTGTCTTGCCTTCATTCCATGTTCTTGTTTGATTGTTGGATTGATCTTGTGCAAGATACTTATGTGGCATTCATGTTTATATTGGTAGGATCATGTTTATCATATGCCACATGGTTTTTAAAATCAAGAGGGAGATTTCAAAAGGAAAATGATTTAAAAGGAAAATTCTGTGTTCTGTTCTTTCGACACATCGTCAGAATCGATGTATCGAGGTTTCAACCCATCGACATCGTCGATGTATTGAGTGTGTACAGAAGTTTTTGGTATATCTTGTGATTTTCTTTTGATTCCATGTACTTAAACAATGGAATGTATGTTTTCATGTAGTCTTACAAATTGTGCTTTAATCTTTGGAATATATCTTGTTTCATCTCATTCCATGTGTCATTTTATTTGTGTATAGTTTTGGGAATGAATTAATGTTGTGTATTGCCTCATGTATATCACTTGTATATGTTTTCATTATGTCTTTCCATCTCTGATCTTAAAATTGATAGTATCTTGTTTTGTGAGATGATCGTGTGCACATACAATGTGTTGTTTCATTCTATGTTTACAAAATTTGTGAATCTCTTGTGGAATGAAACTTGTCCATTCTTGTTAATTGTATTTGTTGATCAAAATATGATCAAATGTTTAACTTTGGTAATCCATTCATACCATTAATGTAACACTTCAGAATTCCATGTTATCAATATTTATGGAATTTGCCATTTTAATTGTGAATTAACGGTTATGGACCTTAGATGGGTAAAGTGTTGGGTCATTGCCCAATTAAGACCCAACGGTTATGGAATAAGGGCCAATTTAAATTAAATGGGGCTGAATTAAAATGGTAATGTAATATATCTATCTGGATTAAGTGGTATGCGCATGAGGTGGATGAGGATGACACACACACGCATAAGGCTAGATTTCCTCTCAAGAAATCAAGGGTTAGCCGAACAAAGATTGTCCTAAGATGGCCGAACCCCATGAGGAATGATTTGGTGGACTTAGGTTGTTACCAAGAATAGATTATTATTGTATAAGTGATTAAATGATTAACTTAGGGGTGATTGATTAATAAATCAAAGGAGGGACTAAAAACTAATAAGCGAGGTTCGGCCATACACGCCATGGTGTATGGCTGAACCCCACAAGTTGGGTTTATGGACTTGGACATTTTTGTAAATCAAATGGGACATGGTTTTAATTTATTTATATATTATAAGATAACGGGACCTCACAAGCTGTGAACGATCGTGAGCGGTTATTGGAAGAAAGCACAAGGACACGTTAGTGGTCTTTGAGAGGATTCCACCTCTTTGAAACCATGGGTTTATGTACAATGTTTTTATCTTATTTTAATGAATTTATGTTGTAAAGGATATGTTTCAAATGTGAAGTTTTAATGCTATGTTTGCAATATAAAATAGCATGTGTTTCATTAGCATCTCATGCATGGCATGGGGTGAAGGATATGTAACCGGAGGGGCCACATTTCGTTGGGGCGTCCCAAAAACCTATGTGGGATACCTTAATGTGTTTTTCCATCAAGAAGAAACCGAAGGGACCACACTCCGTCTGGGCGTCCGAAAGACCTATGTGGGGGTACTTATATGTACTTGTGATGGGTGGTACTCATTGCATTTGACATTATGATATTATTATATATGTTTTGTACTAACCATGTGTTAGCCCTAATTGGAATACCTACTGGGCGCGTTGTTCTAATGCCTTACTTCTATCCTAGTAGTTGATATAGGAAATGAGGGGAACGATGAACGCGAAAAGGGCCAAGTAAAGCTTGGATGCTTTTAGTTTATATATTGATTAAGTTACTTATGGACTTGTAATTTGAGTAACTAAACTACGGGCATGTAATGATTTAGATAATTTGCTATGGTTGGATGTTTATTTGGATAATTATGTTATGTTAATTATGATTAAAGACTTGACGTACTTTGCTATTCAAAATGGAATAGAACTAGGTACTATTATAATTCCGCAGTTATGATTTTAATCCATATGTTTATATTGTTATTTGTGAACCGTTTTCATGGACTTAATCCATGCACACATAGGGTTGGCCAGTTAAGGGTCAGACTTAGAAGTTCGGACTTAGCTCGCGTCATGACGTCCCGCTCTTGCTCGCTCCATTATTTAAAAAAAGAAAAATAGACTCTGATTTATGGAAAGCATAGTGAAAAAGGCCGGGGTGTTACAGTTGGTATCAGAGTGAACCAGAAAGATTGAATCTTTTGGAGTAAATTAATCCGGCCCCCGTGCATTAATTTACTTCGTTAGACTTAGATGGAACATTCAATCTGAGAACAACAATTAATGATACCAAAGGAAGTACAGTCAAAATAAATGGATTTATCAAACATAGCAAAATAGGATATATTTCCCCAAAAACAAAGAAAAATCAAGAGTGCTTATTTGGAAATTTCCCCAAAAGTAAGAAAATACAAACTTTACGATGAAAACTAAGTCATGATATTTTTTAATGGCTTAGGTAAGATGCATCCAAGAGAAATACCCGACAAAACCAGAAAGGGAAGGAAAAAGAGGTCGAAACCTCTCAACATGAAAAGGAGGTAGAAAAATCTCAACATGAAGAGGAGGAACGACAATCTCGACATGAAGAGGAAGAATAACTATCCCACCAAGAAAAGAAGGAACAAAGCAGCGTGAATATACGAGTGGTGCCTCCTGAGCTACAAAGCTTGGTTAAAGCAGTGGTCACTTCGGTGATTCAACAACATTTGAACGGGAATGGAACCACCAACGAGACCAATGATAAGAGCATGGTCAGGGACTTCCAGCAACAGCGCCCACCTTATTTCAAAGGAAAAGAAGGGGCTGTCGGAGCGGAAAATTGGCTGAAGAAGATCACTCAGATCCTGACCCTACTCAAGATTTCTAGTCATGCTGACAAGATTTTACTGGCCACGTCACAACTGATCGATGATGCCGGTAAATGGTGGGAGGTGATACAGAAGCAGTGAGCACTTCTTCCGGAAGGAGAGAGGACTGCAATGACTTGGGATCAGTTCTCAGCCACCTTCTTGGACCATTATTTTCCTGAGGAGGAGAAGGAGCGTCAGACTAAAGCTTTTCTGTCTTTGGTACAAGGTACCATGACGGTGGCAGAGTACCACCAGGAGTTTCTCAGTTTGTCCTGCTATGCATTCTATATGGTGGATACAAAGTATCGAAGGGAACGCAAGTATGAGCGGGGCCTTCGGCCAAGCATTAGGGCCAAGGTAACCATATTTAAGGCAGCTACATTGGCAGAGGTGGTCAGCAGGACCACTATAACAGAACAAGAGATGGTTGAGTTGGTGCGTTTTGACAACCGACGAGCTTAGAGTGGGAGGGGTACATTTCAGCCCAACAAGAGGTTCCGACCGAATGTTACCAGACCCTCACCATCCACTGGGTCAACAAGGGGTTTTCGTCCCAATCATCCCTCCCCATCTGCATCAGTCACTCAGGTTCCCAAAGGGGTGAACAACTGCTTTCATTGTGATAGCCGGGGCATTTTAACAGGGAATGCCCTCAACTCAACAAACCCTCTTATTCTAGACGTTCATCTCGCCTACCAGTTAGACCAGCTAATTCACGAGGAGACAGGACATTTAACCAGGCGGGACGGGCGCCTACAGGATCTGGACGGTTATTTACCTTATCTCCTCCAGCAGCAGAGGATCATTTTGTGATTCAAGGTATGGCGGTAGTCAGTAGTTCCTACGCCTTTGCTTTATTTGATTCTGGAGCATCCCACTCTTTCATATTTGCTGCATTCATATCTGCAACTGGAACTTTAATACAAAAACTGTCCACATCACTCATCATTGTATCCCCCGTCGGAAACACATCATTGGGACTTATATGCACAACAATGAATACTGAACTCGCTGGACTCAGGTTTGAGTTCACCTATTTGGTACTCGATATGATGGAGTACGATATTATCTTCGGCATGGAGTGGTTGGCTAGCTTTCAGGCCAACATTGATTGCTATCGCCGCAGGGTAACATTTCGATCACCCGAGGGAAAACAACATGTGGTACGTACTGACAAACAAAGCAGACTGCGTGAAGGGTTGAGTCATCTGGTATTGAGCAGTATCAGAATCAACAAGGCACCGGTGGTTGAACTTCCGGCAATAGTAAAGGACTATGTGGATGTATTCCCAACAGAATTCCCTAGCTTGCCTCCCATGAGGGAGATTAATTTTGAAATCAAGTTGTATCCTGGCACTGCACCAGTGTCATTACCACACTACCGGATGGCACTGTAATGGCCCGGATTTTTAAATAATAATTATGTTGGCAATTATTTATTTTAATTATTAAAATTAAGAATTTTGATGGAATGGATGGTTGATGGATCAAAATTGGGGCAATGGCCCAAGTATGGTCCAATGGACCATGGATTGGATTAATTTCATTTAATTGGGTCAATGATGGTCAATTGGGTCAAATACCCAATTGGGACCCAATGGGTCAAGATGGTTTGAGCATTAGTGTAAATGGGTAAATAGTAGATTTAATTGGCTCATGGGCCCAATTAAGATCAAAGGAATGGGGTCCATCTCATGGGCAAATGTAAGAGTGGAATTATCCAAGTGGGGCCCAACTCCATCTCATCAAGTGAGGTGTGGACCAAGACAAGGTGGGGCCGACCACCATGGTTGACTTTGTCAACCATGGGTGAGTCAAAGGTGACTTAAGAAGGATCAAAGTGAATTGAGTTGAATTAATTGATTAAAATCACCTAAGTTAGTTTTGAATAAATGAAGGTGGCATAATCAAGTGGGACCCAACTCCACCTCATCAAGTGAGGTGGCGTGTGGGCTAAGGCATAAGTGGGGCCGGCCACCATGGTTGACTTGGTCAACCATGGGTGAATTCGTGGGTGAATTAAAGATAAATAAGTGGAATTTAAATTAATTGAATGACCTAAGTTAGATATAAATTTAAATTAAGTTGGGAAATGAGTTGCATTACATGGAGTGAGTTAAATGGGGAGTGAGTCACCTAGAAAATGGGGTGAGTCAAGAGGATTTCCATCTCATTTAACCCACCAAAACCGTTGGGAAGTGTGGTGTGCCAAGTGGAGGGCATGCGCCCCCTTGGCTAGGCCAAAAGTTTAGGTGGAGAGCATGCATTGGCCAAAAGTGAGGTGGTGGTTCCATCTCATCCAAACCACCAAGCCATCCATGGTAAATGAGCCAAAATCGTTGGCCATGGAGGGGTTGGGTGTGCCATGTGGAGGGCATGCACCCTCCATGGCTAGACAAGATCCTTAAGTTGGGGGCATGCATTGGCCAAAAGTGAGGTGGTGGTTCCACCTCACCCAAACCACCAAACCACCAAGGGAAACCCAAACCCAAAACCGTGTACATGGGGTGGTATACTAGACAAGAAGCCTAAAATGAAGGGCATGCAAGGACCATGATTGGGCAATGGAGAGGTGGTGGAGTCTAACCCAAGAAACCCAAAACAAGATGGGAAAAACTAGGGTTTTTCCATCTCATTTCTCATCTCACTCGCTCTCTCCCCCTCTCCCTCTCTTATCTGACCCTCTCTCATCCAAGACAAAGAAAACACTTAGAGAAAGAAGAAAAAGACTTAGAGAAAAGATTGGATCCCAAGCTTGGCCGACCACCCTCTCAAGACTAAGGACTTAGAATATTTTCCATTCTCTCCTCCTCTCCCTCTCTCAAACCTACACCCATCTTGGCCGAACTAACTCTTGGAGATTTTTTATCAAGCTCACACATTGACCGAAGATCAAGGATAAAAGGAGGAAGGAAGGCTAAGGATCAAGAAGGAGCAAAGAAAACCAGAGGAGCCGCGGGATCGGTAGGTTGCACTCAACAAGATTTTATTTTGAAGGGTTAAAGGAAATCATGAAAGTCCATTCTTCTTCGATTAAATGGTGGCCAAAATATTATGGGCCATGGATTTAAAATCCATCCAAGATGTGCGATGGGAAATGGACAAATCCTAATGGGTAAGATAGGTTAAGTAAATAATGGAATACTAAGGACACTATGTATATATGGGTTATGTATGCATGCATGGAAAAAGTGGATTGAGGATCATTGTTCGGCCATGCAATGGCCAAACCCTAACTGTTATGGACACATGGAGATGACCTCATGCATGTCAAGAATAAGGTATATGATCTAAGATCATGGTTTGGCCTTTGCATGGCCAAACCCTAGGGTTTCTTGTATGAGAACCATCAAGGAATATAAACATGGTTATATGTTGTTTTAAAGAAAATGATGGACCATAGGGTTCGGCCATGTTGTATGGCCGAACCCCATGGAAGGATATTAAGTGATTCTTAATGGGTTTAAAGAATGGAACCATGGAATGTGGGGTAATGATTTTAAGGTCTTGATTGGATGAATGCTAATAATTTTTAAAAAGGTTAAATGAGGGAAACCATGGAGAAATATTGATGATTATTTATGGTCTCAAATGTTGCAAATAATGATGAACCATAGACCATGGGTTCGGCCATGTTGTATGGCCGAACCCCATGGAGAGTGATTGGTGGACTTAGAGGTATTTGAACCATGAAAATGATGGAGAGATATTGATAGACTTTGGGTTTGAAATTTGATAAAAATGATGATCTAAATGTATGATTAAATCCCCCCATGGAGGGGACTTGGGTTTAGGATCTAAAATGTTTTAAAGAATCTAAGAAAGAGGAGGAAATGACATCATGGGTTCGGCCATGGTGTATGGCCGAACCCCATGGCCCATTTTATGAACCCTTTTTATGAGTTAAGTATGGATCTATGCATGTTTAAAATGAATGGGTTTTAAGTTAAGGAAATGGATATTTATAATGGTTTTTATGTTATGATTAATGAATCATGTATGGATCCATGTTGATGGATCAGTTATGGACCTAACTATGTGTAAGAAAAAAGAGTGTTTAGACATAGAAAGAATGATGGCTAAAGATGGAAAAATGGTGAACATGAATGGACCATGGGTTCGGCCATGGCGTATGGCCGAACCCCATGGGGAGTGTTTTTGGAACTTAGAGTTCCCTTAATGTTAAATGTGTTGGATTAATGAACCAAAGGGTGGCTGATTTTAGAACCCCATGATTAAAATGATCTATGGATTAAAAAGGGACCCAAAACCTAGAAAGTAGGGCTCGGCCATGTTGCATGGCCGAACCCCACTAAGGCATGTATGATGGACTTAGGCATGGTTGAAACATTGGGCTGATTTGTTGATGTGTAATAAGGTAACGGAATCCCGCAAACGGTGCGCGATCGCTAATCGATTTTTGTACATTATGTGGTTGTGGTTGTAACCAGAGTCCACGCTCCGTCGGGGCGACCGATAAACAAAGGTGGGGATACCTTGATGTGCCTTTTCCATCAAGAGGGATATTATGTGATGATGATATGGATGATGGGTGGGACTCATGGCATATGACACCCATGGCATGGCATTGATTGCATGGTTTTTGATATACTTATATCTATGTATTTTGTTTATACTAATCCATGTGTTGACCCTACTCGGAGTACCTACTGGGCGCGTTGTCTAACACCATACTTCTATCTTAGACGATGACGCAGGAAATGGAGGAAGTGAAGGACGTGATCGGAGGAAAGCATAGGAGCTTGGAGGAGCTAGTTTAATTTATTTAAGTTTTATTCATGGAAATGTAATTTGAGTAACTTAGCTTGTTGGACTGTAATAATTAGACTACTTGCTATGGTTTGGATTTTTATTTGGACATTTTAATTTGAGGTATTTAGTATTTAAGTGATGTATTTCCTTGCTATCTAAAATTGGTAGGATAGACTCTATTATAATTCCGCTTTAAGTTTATATTCCTCAAGCTTAACTTTCTACGTGTGAACCGTTCTCGTGGACTTAGTTCCATGCACACATAGGGTTGGCCAGTTAAGGGCCAGGCTTTAGAAGCTCGGACTTAGCTCGCTTCGTGACGTACCGCGCTCTTTGTTACTCTTTATTTCAAAAAAAAAAATACTCTGATTTTTCGGCTAAGCGAGTGAAAGGGGGCAGGCGTTACAGGTACAAGCAGAAATGTCCGAGCTAAAGAAGCAGATTGATGAATTGCTTATACTGGGTTGCATCCAGAACTGTACATCGGCTTAGGGAGCTCCAGTTTTATTTGTGAAAAAAGAGGATGGTTCACTCCGTATGTGTGTGGATTATCGAAAACTGAACCAGCTGACGGTCAGAAACAAGTACCCTCTACCCAGGATCGATGATCTATTTGATCAACTTAGAGGTTCCAGTCATTTCTCTAAGATTGACCTGATGTCCGGATACCATCAAATCCGGGTTAGGGAGGAGGACATAGAAAAGACAGCCTTCAGAACGCGGTATGGACTATATGAGTTTGTAGCCATGCCGTTTGGACTCACCAATGCACCGATTGTGTTCATGGCTTTAATGAACATGATTTTTCGTCCTTACTTGGACCAATTTGTCATTGTATTTATTGATGACATTTTGATTTATTCCAAAACTCAGGAAGAACACGCTTAGCACCTGAGGATAGTTCTGGACACTTTGAGGAAGAAGAAGTTATATCCCAAAGCCAGCAAGTGTGAATTCTGGCTACCCAAGGTTAACTTCTTGTAACCGAGATCCGTAGCTTCTTGGGATTGGCTGGTTATTACAAGAAGTTTATTATGGACTTCTCCAAGATTGCATCTCCACTGACCCGACTCGCTCAGAAAGGAGTCAAATTTGAGTGGTCAAACATGTGCAACCGGAGATTCGAAGAGCTGAAGAAGAGACTTACAACTGCACCTATCTTAATTTTGCCAGAAAGAGGCAAGGGTTGAAGTACAATGTGATGCTTCTGGAGAAGGACTTGGGTGCGTCCTCAGTCAAAGTCAACGTGTGGTGGCTTATAGTTCAAGACAATTGAAAATACATGAACGCCTCTATCCTACGCATGATCTTGAACTAGCCGCATTGGTCTTCTCTCTCAAAAGCTGGAGACATTATTTATATGGTGAGAAGTTTGAAGTGTTTTCAGATCATAAGATCTTGAAGTACTTGTTTGATTAGAAAGAGCTCAACCTGAGGCAGCGCAGATGGATGGAATATCTGCAGGATTATGAGTTCGCACCTCGTTATCACCCTGGCAAGGCGAACAAGGTGGCAGATGCCCTCAGCCGCATATCACATGCATCAGTGGCATGTTTGATCAGGACAGAATAGGAGATGTTGAATACCATACGAGAGTTCAATTTATATATCAATAACCATGGGAGTATCTACAATTTGATCATATGGTCCAACATAGTTACCAAGATTGAACAGAAACAGCGGATAGACCCGGAAGTGGAGGAGATATGGGCCAAGATGTCGACTGGTGAAGTCATACCGAAATGGGAGTTACGACCAGGATAGGGTCTCGTATTCCGAGGAATGATATATGTGCCTAAGAGCTGCAGAAAAGAGTTACTGATTGAGGCACATCAGACTAAACTCTCTATTCATCGGGGTAGCACCAAGATGTATCACGACCTGAAGAGACATTGCTGGTGGCACGGACTCAAAAAGGATGTGGCAGAATTTGTGGCTCATTGTTTAACGTGCCAGCAGGTTAAGACGGAACATCAGAAGCCACCAGGGTTACTCAAACCCTTACCAGTGCCGAAATGGAAATGGGAGCACATCTCCATGGATTTTGTGACAGGGTTGCCAAGTTCTTCAAACGGCAACGATGCGATATGGGTATTGGTAGACCGACTGACCAAGTCTGCACATTTCATTCCCATCAGGATGACAGACTCATCTGAGACTTTGGGTCAGCGGTATATCAAGAATATCATCAGATTGCATGGTATACCTCGGACTATTGTGTCCGACAGAGATGGTCGTTTCACCGGCAGAGTATGGCAGAGTATGCAGTCGGCCATGGGAACAGATCTATTGACTAGTACAACATTCCATCCACAGACTGATGGGCAGTCTGAGAGGACAATACAAACATTGGAGGATATGCTGAGAGCATGCATGCTAGATTTCAAGGGTGGATGGGAGGATCACTTGCCATTGGTAGAATTCTCATACAATAACAGTTACCAGGCAAGCCTCCAGATGGCTCCATTTGAGGCATTATATGGCAGACCATGTAGATCACATGTGTACTGGACAGAGGCCGGTGAGCCTGCACTGATTGGACCTAAGTTAGTTGCAGAGACTACAGTGCAGATACAGTTGATACGGCAGCATCTATTGACTACGCAAAGTCGTCAGAAAAGTTATGCTGACAAAAGGAGGAGGTTCCTTAAATTTGAAGTGGGGGACATGGTGTTCTTGAAAGTCTCGCCACGAAAGGGACACACGAGATTTGAAAGAAAGGGAAACTGTTACCAATATATTTGGGACCGTTTTCAATCATAAGAAAGATGGGGGACGTGGCTTATCAATTGGCACTCCCTTCACAGTTGGCATCTTTGCACGATGTGTTCCATATATCGATGTTGAAGAAGTACAATCCTGATCCCTCTCATGTACTGAATATACAAGACATAGATGTCCAAAGCGACGTGACATAGGATATTACGGAACTGAGTGATCCAGTTTGTCAAGGTGGTATGGGATCGACATGGCATTGCAGAAGCCACTTGGGAACACGAGTCAGAAATGAGAAAAGCTCATCCTGAGCTATTTATGTAAATGTTTGAAACCCTACTTCACTCGAACGAAAATTTTAAAAAGAGGGTGTATTGTAACACTTCGGAATTCCATGTTATCAATATTTACAGAATTTGCCATTTTAATTGTGAATTAACGGTTATGGACCTTAGATGGGTAAAGTGTTGGGTCATTGCCCAATTAAGACCCAACAGTTATGGAATAAAGTCCAATTTAAATTAAATGGGGCTGAATTAAAATAGTAATGTAATATATATATCTGGATTAAGTGGTATACGCATGAGGTGGATGAGGATGACACACACATGCATAAGGCTAGATTTCCTCTCAAGAAATCAAGGGTTATAGCCGAACAAAGATTGTCCTAAGATGGGCAATGTAATACCCCGGATTTTCAAATTATAAATATTTATGAAAATTACCCATTTAAATTATGAATTTTAGATATGGTTCTACGATGGGTAAAATGTTGGATCTTTGCCCAATTAAGACCCAACGGTTTTGGTAACTGTTTTCAATAAAAATAGACTCTGAATTTACGAGAAGAAGTGAGTGAAAAAGGGCGGGGCGTTGCAGTTGGTATCAGAGCGAACCCGAAACTTGAATCTTTCGGGGTAAATTAATCCTGTCTCCGTGCGTTAATTTACTCCGTTAGACTCAGACGGATGATAGCAAAGGAAGTACAGTCAAAATAATCGGAATTATTCAACATAGCAAAATAGGATATATTCCCCGTAAGCAAAGAAAAATCAAAGAATACTTATTTGGAAACTTTTTCCCAAGGACAAAAAACACAAGATGATTATTTGGCAATTTTTCCCCAAACAAGCGACATTATGTGATACATAGAGAAATTCCCCAAACAAAGATTTAGTTTGATTTGAACTGATATTGGTATTGACATACTTCGGTTCTTGTGATACAGATATGTCAGGCAACACAGAGTATACAGAGTTGTGGGACAGAGGGACACCTAGCTGTCCGATAGATCTGGTTTCTTCCGATGATTCCAGTATACCAAACTTCAACAATGAAGTTGAAATCAGTCAGGACATAGAAGTAGAATCGCCCGAGTACAATTTTGGGGTTGATTCAGCCTTTGTACCCGAAGAGACGAAGAAGATATCCCAACCTTAAAGGAATCAGTAGGGGAGATAGCGCTTGGGTATATGTGCGAAGTATGCAATCAGGAGGGTGCACAGCTATATTTATTGCCCCCATCCTATCGAGGTTATTTGCCCTATTTGTGGACTTCAAGGGCACAAGAAGGAGAAGACTAACTGTCCATATTGGGGGACCAGGACTAATACCCTGTCTGACTTGTGGAGTGTTGGGGCACACGTTGACAACATGCCCTGGCAACTTCTTCGATTTTTATGATGATGCATGATCTTCTACGGAAGATTAGGCTAAGAAAGGGTAAGGAAATGTCAGGGAAAAAGGGGAAATTTTTTTGTAAAGGTTGTGGGTACGTTTTGGAGGGTTTGTTCTAACCCTACCAACCCCTGTAACCTGATGAAAGTTCGAATAATTTTCAATAAAAGTATGCAAATTTAAGAGTTTATGAGATTTTTGGCACTGAGTTGTATGTGATGGGGTCACTTGTTTTTATTGAGACGTGGTATGGGTACGTCCCTCACAGGATATTGATGGGATAAGTAGATAAATTCTATGAGTGTGGCCTAGAGTAGCAATAAGACTGTGGGAACCTCGATATAAAATACGGAGACTAGGTCCCGTAGGGTAGCATTGAGGAGTAGGTCCCTCGCAGGCTATGCACTGGAGGGCGCTCTCACGGCTATTTTGCACATTTGACGTGCATGGATGTGCAGAGCTATGTACTATTTTACCTCGTGGGGGTGGTGCTAGCTTCGTTAGACGCGAACCGACCGCCTTCGAGCATGACTGAACCACCCTTGGGGTGAAGGGATGCAGGGCGGGGTAGACCGGATCAAGTTGGACGTGGGTCTTCCGCTTAGTAAGTCATGGGCTTTAAGTCTTGCTAAGGGGTCGGAGTATGTTTATGTTGTTTTGATATTGTTGCTACAGGCACTTAGTGATGTTTTCGAGTGTTGTTCCTACATGATAGAATATCTCAGGGTAGATTACGTGCCTTGGATTAATTATGCCAAGGATGAATTATTCCATGAATGGATTATACCCAGAAGGGGGTTTATTCATGGATGATTATTAATCATGGATAAATGATACTCATTGATAGAGTGGTACCAGGGATAGATGTGCATAACCGTGGATGGTGACTCCCGTGGTGATTTGGATTCATGTTAGGTATCGGTACCAAGGTAGACATGTTGGTAGTATGATGGACCTGTTGGTCTCATAGACAATGTATGGTTCTAATTTCTGAGACAAGTTTCGATTTACATCCCACATTGTAAGGAAAAAGTGTTAGTCATATTACAACTTGTATCACAGGAAAGTTATTGTGGAAAGATACTAGTTATCATAGAAGTTTTTGAATAAAAGGTGTTAGTCATATGGTGACTTATGAATAGATGAAGATATGTTTATTTCTGGGAGATGTACTTAAGGGAAAAGTTAAGAACCTAGTGAAACTCAAATGGGAAGCTATGGGCGACCGCCGAGTGAGACTGGCCACCTGACTCTGTAGTTAGCCGATGGAGTTCCAGGAGAGTGAAGCTAGAAACCTAGTCAAAATGGAATCAGCAAAAGACTTGAGCATAGGCTCGTATTGGCAGACTACCTCATGCAGAGAGTAGACGAATGAACGTATTGAACAAGTACGTATGGAAAATATTTTTAGCAGGTAAAGTGAAACAAAGTACATTGATTTACATAGGAATTGTAAATGGGTTCACGAGGAAAACAAATAACGTGAGGCAGAATAAATTCTGCAAGAATGGAACTCATAGGTTGATATGAGTGACTTTGATGTAGTCAAGTGGTGCTTGAAAAGATTGAACAGGAACAACGGATGGATTCGAAAATGGGCCAAGATGTTATTGGCAAAGTTATACCGGAAAGGGAGTTAAGACCGGGACGGGGTCTTGTAGTCCAAAGAAGGATATGTCTACCTAAGGGTTGCCAAGGTCACCAAAGGGCAACGATACGATATGGGTCGTGGTAGACCGACTGACCAAGTCTGCATATTTTATTCCTATTAAGATGGCAGACTCATCTGAGATTTTGGGGTCGGTGGTATAATTAGGATATCATCTTATTGCATTGTATATTTCGGACTATTGTGTTCAACAGAGATGATCAATTTACCGGCAGAATATGGCGAAACATATAGGCGGCCATGGGAACAGACTTATTGACTAGCATAGCATTCCATCCACAGACTATGGACAGTCTAAGAGGACAACACAGAACAAAGGGTACTGCGAAACCTAGCGATCCAATTTGTCAAAGTGATATAGGATCGACATGGCATTGAGGAAACCATATGGGAATTCGAGTTAGAAATGAGGACAGCTCATCCTGAGCTATTTATGTAAATATTTGAAACCCTACTTCACTCGATTTTCGGGACGAAAATTTTAAAAAGAGGGTTGTATTGTAATACCCCGGATTTTCAAATTATAAATATTTACGAAAATTACCCATTTAAATATGAATTTTAGATATGGATCTAAGATGGGTAAAATGTTGGGTTTTTTGCCCAATTAAGACCCAATGGTTTTGGTAAATGTTTTCAATAAAAATTAAATGAGGGATCATGGAAATATTTTTGGAATAAGATAGATTATCATTGCCGTGTGGGAGATATGAAATCTATGAGATATGCGCATGGGACTTTCTAATCTAAAAGAAGAAAGGATCCATGGCCGAATGTGTATTTGGATATCCAAGTAAATGCGCATAAGATCATTTTATAAAGGGTCTTTCCTTGGTTAAGAGTGGAATTAAAGGAATTGCTTTGATAGAGGATAGGCACCTTCTAATTAGAATTAAGAGGAAAGTTTTTATAAAACAAAAGGGAAGGGGGCGCATAACACCTTCTAAGTATGAACCAATGGGAGATTAATTAAGGCAATGGCTAAATTTGGAAAGTGCCTAAATATGGAAATATAGATGCTAAATTTGAAAAGTGTCTAAATATAGAAACATTGAAGCTAAATTTGGAAAGTGTCTAAATATGGAAACAATGAAGCTAAATTTGGAAAGTGTCTAAATATGGAGAATGGTTATTAAGTTGGTAAGTTTCTAAGTTTAGAAGTTGGAAATCAAAACGGGAAGTGCAATTAAGGAAGATTTTAATAAATGGAAGAGGCAACAAGAATGGGGCGCATGGCACTTTCTATTCTTGATTTAGGGAAGGTTTTATAAGAGGCAAACAAGTGCACACGGCATGAGGTAATTAAATAAGGGAGCAAGGGCGCATAGCACATTCTAAATAGGGATTAAGGAAAAAGAAAGAAAATAAGAAATGGAGAAAAATAAGGAAGGTTTGATATATATTCAGTATTTTGGTTATAAAGTTTCACTCCAATGTCGATTGCTTTGATTCTTTTTGCATTGGAAAGAAGACTTCAAGGGCTACAACTTTGTAGTTTACAACTTTTCCTGATTCAGAAGTTAACAAGGTCAAAACTGATCTAGAATATGGTATATGTGTAAAAAACGGGGAACACAAGGGCTCAAGGCAAGGGGCAATTACTATCTCAAGAACCTTCTAAGATTGACCAATTGGAGATCAATAAAAGGAGAGATGGAGGGGGCGTACGGCACACCTACACCGTAGGCCGATTTTTTCCTCTCTCTCTCTCTCTCTCTCAAACCTTGTCTCACGGCAATCATTGTCAAAGGAAGAGAGGCAGCAGCAAGCACAAGAATAGCAGCACAAAGTGGTTCACGGCATACACAAGAAAAGGCTAAGGAAAGGAGAAGGATTGGAAGAACAAGATCAACCGACGGAAAGTCGAAGGAGTCGCGGAACCGGTAAGTGATTCTATGTCTTTTAATTTGATATATGGTTTTAGATCCATGGAAGAGAATTATTATTTTAGAAAGTACCAAAGTATGGATTTTAAAGGATGTTACTAGATTAGAAAATATCTAATAATGGACCTTGGATTAATTGGAAGTTGCTAAATTTGGAAAGCATCCAATTAAGGAAACTTGGTTTCTAATTATGGAAACCTTCTAATAATGGAAAGGTGGAGAGTAAATTAGTAACTTTCTAATTATGGATCTTAGATTAAAATGGAAGGTGGGGATTATTTATGGAAACATGGATGCTTAATTTAGAAAGTCTTTAATTATGGAAAACCATGGAGGAACTTTGGTTATTTCTATGGGTTAGAAACCATGGAAAGTCATGGTTTAAATTAATGGATTTGAATGATGGAAACCATAGAAAGTGTGAGATAAATTTTAAATGAAGTTTGAAGGGAATAAAGGGAAACATGAACCATATGGTTAGGCCACAATGCATGGCCGTGTAATGCCCACCCCTTTTCACCGAAATCAGAGTCTATTTTTTTTTTTTTTTTTTAAAAGTGACAAAGGGCGCGGACGTCACGACGCGAGTTAAGTCCGAGCTTCTAAAGCCCGGCCCTTAACTGGCCAACCCTATGGGTGCGTGGAACGGAGTCCACAGAGAATTGTTTACCCGTGGAAGAAAGCTCACAAAAAGTTACATTAAATGCGGAAAGACATTACAGACTATCCTACCAAATTTTCTTTTCTAGATAGCAGGGAAGATTTCATCATTTAATTACCAAAATGCCATAACTTCGTATGTTTACTACTAAATTCAAAACATAGCAATAAGTCTAAAATATTACATTTCCGACAAGCTAAACTATTTCAAATTACATTATCCAAAATAAACATTAGTAACTATCTAGCACTCCTTTCCAAGCTCCTTAGCTTGGCCTTCATCTTGTCCTTCTGCTTCGCCACCTCCTGCGTCATCAGCTAGGGTAGAAGTAGGGCGTTAGGCAACACGCCCAGTAGAACTCCGAGTAGGGCTAACACATGGATTAGTGATAACAAAGCATATAAAAATATTATATCAAAATCATGCCATTTGGTACAATGTAATGCAATGGGTGTTTTATGTCATGAATCCCACCCATCAATCTCATCATCATTTGTACAATGCCCCTGTTTCATCCATACATAATGTTCAAAATATAATCTATACCATCATCGTGCCGTGACCCTCTTGATGGAAAAACCTCATCAAGATATGATCCAATCGTAAAATATCCCCCTTGAAGGCAAAGCCTCTTCAAGGTGTCCCCATGCCTGTTCTCGTCGCCTCGACGGAGCATGGACTCCAGTTTCATTTCATCCTTCCCCTGCCATATCCCTCCCATGCCATGCATGAGATGTAGGTGCCATATGCCATGTAATGAATATAATAACAAGCATGACATTTAAAAATCCCATCAATCAAACATATGACTTGATTATCAAAAGTAGATCAAGTAAAGCCTCAATAAACACATCATAGCTTTAAAAAACCGTTTTAAACCAATTATATGCTTACCAGAATAAATCAAGTAAAAACCCCTACATAATACATAATTCAAAACCAATATTAAAACAACCCATATAATTTCCAAGATAATTCAAAGCAACCATCACTCAATCCATGGCTTACAAAAAGGTTAGAATCCTACCGAATACCGACTAGCGTCTTCGTTTCGTTTTCGTCTGATAGTCCGGTTACCGTCACGTGTACTGCCCGCGATATCCAATACTTTATTAAATTTCCAAATCAGTTCAACTTTTAACCATTTCTAAGCCCATATGAAAAACCGGTCACTATTTAGGTTTTGTTGGTCCCATGTCATCTATTAAACCTTTTAATCCCATAAGTCTTAAAATTCGGCCACCCTAGGCTTTATTAATCACTTTTAAGGTTATTACATTAGATCCCCTAAGTCCATGATCAATTTCCATGGAATTCTTGAATTTGGCCACTAATTACTGTTTTGCCACTACCTCATTTTCCATGATTAAACACTCGTTTATCCATGCATGATTTAATCCATAATTGATCATAGACTTAGATCCCTAACTTAGGTCCATTAATGACCCATTGAACCATGTCATAACATCATTAAAATTAGCCTTTTTATTCATTTCACCATTATTCATTTAAACCCATCCATAACCCCATACTTAACCCTTTAAATGGTTCACCAATGCCATGGGTTCAAAATACCTAATTCATCAACTCTTCCCATGGGATTTACCTCATGTATTTAACTTCAATGAGTCCATTACTCATTCATTTCCTTTGGAGGCCACACACACACCATGCATCATCCAATTTAACCCACCAAAATGGATCACAATTGGGCCATGGGTTCGGCCATACACCATGGCCGAACCCATGGTGTCCTTTTTCCCATTTTTTCTTGGATTTATTTACACCATTTAGATCCAAAATAAATCCTTCCTTGAGGTGGTTTAAATCACACTTTTAAACCACTACTCTTAGCCCCATTTGGATCACTACATTTGTTCATTTGAAACCCTAACTCATTAACACATTAATCCATCTTTTCCATCCATCCTTTAAACCCATCATTTGATCACCATCATATCACCATAGGGTTTGGCCATTTACCATGGCCGAACCCATGGTTCATGATCCACCATTCATTGCTCCAAAATACCTACATTCACCAAAATATTAGTTTCATCAATCTTCCCATTTTTTTTCCATGGCTTCATACCCTAAAACCCTAATTAACTTCACACACCACAACCTAGGGTTTGGCCATACACCATGGCCGAACCCATGGTTCATAATTCATTCTCTTTATACCTTCCAATGCCATAAAATCCATTTGCATTTTCATCATAAAACCATTTTAAAAACTTACCCACATGCATTCATTTACAACCCCAAATTTCATTAGCTAAAAACCCTCATTGTCTTCCATTCTTTAAAACCCTAATTATTTACATCAACTAGCTAATCACCCACCATGGGGTTCGGCCATGCTACATGGCCGAACCCTATGGCCCATGATTTCCTTCCAATTACATGATTTCTATGCTTAATGAATCAAATTACCAAATGCATTTAATCCATTTATTTATTTTCTTACCCTAACCCTAATTTACCCATTTAGGGTTTCCTCCATCTTCCACCCTTTCATTTGATGGATTTAAAATCCATGGCATACATTTACTTAACTACCATTAAATTCACAAAAATGAATCCCAAATCTTAACCCTAAAAAACCAAAATTTCTTGTTTAAGAAATACTCACAATCCGTCGTCTCCTCCGACTTCCGCCACTCCTGTCAGTTTCCTTAGCTTCCTCTCTCCTTCCTCTTGATCTTTGATAGGCCAAGACACTTGATCAATGGTGACAACCCCCAACCTTAGGATCGGCCAAGGTAGGGTTTGTATTGAGAGATGGACAGGGAAAGATGATGAGAGGGGAGGTGGTAACCTTGACCTTAGAGTAATTCTTCTTAAATTTCCACTTCTTTCTTCCCTCCTTCTCTTCTCTTCTCCTTAGCTCTCTTCCTCTCCTTCACTTAGAGCATGGGACGGCAATGGAGAATGAAAAATGGAGAGAGTAAAAATGAAGAAAGGATGGGAAAAGAAATCAAGGCTTATCCCCATTTTTTACACTTTACATTAATTAGCCCACCAACCTTATGAGATATTTTCTTACTTTATGGTGGTGGTTTAGATAACCACCACCAAGTTCCAACGTGTTTTACTTTGAGTTGGAATGAGGTGATTTGGTTTTCACCTTTTGACCCCACTTTGACCACCTCATTTGGATAATTTTAATCATTGAATATTTAGATATTTTGGTTACTTTAATTCCCATTTATTTATTTAAATCACCTTAGGTTAATTCATTGTACTTAACCTAATTCCATTATTCCACCCATGGTTGACCAAATCAACCATGGTGGTCGGCCCCACCAAACCTTGGGTCCACACGCCACCTCACTTGGTGAGGTGGAGGTGGGTCCCCCTTGGCCCATCACCTTGGTTTAATTCCAAATAACTTAGGTAATTTAAATTTCATTCCATTCATTCTAAATGAATCACCATTGGGCCCATGGCCCAATTACACTTTCATCTTACCCATTTACCTTAGAGCTTAACCATCTTGACCCATTGGGTCCCAAATGGGTATTTGACCCAATTTGACCATTCTTGACCCATTTAACCCTCATTACCCCTTTAAATGAATTGAAATCAACTCCATAATCCATTGGGCCATACTTGGGCCTTTTGCCCAAACTTTGGCCCATTTACCATCTAATCCACAAATTTTCTAATTTTCATCACTAAAATAAATAATATCCACATTTATATTAATTTTAAAAATTCCAGGCCATTACAGGCCGAACCCCTTGAAATAATGTTGGTGATGAATGAATGTTGGTTTAGAAGTATGGAAAGACATGGGTTAAGTTATGGTTTTTTTTAATGGAAAAAATAGATGATTAATTAAATGAAAGAAGATTGGGAAATGATCATGATAATTTGGAAATGTTGATATGTTTGACCAAAAGAATAGAAAAGAAGGGGTGGGGTTCGGCCATACATCATGGCCGAACCCCACCAAATATTTTTATGGATCTACGTTTTCTTAGAGGTTAAATCATGTGGACTGATTTATTAAATTTAAAGAATGATGGAGAACCAAGGACCTTAGGGTTCGGCCATGGTGTATGGCCGAACCCCATAGAGAATTTTGGGATGATGTTAATGCAATTAGAGTTTAAATTATGTAAGTATTATTATTGAATGTTTTAATGGATCTAAACCATTGATGAAGATCATGAACCATAGGGTTCGGCCATGGTGCTTGGCCGAACTCCATGGGGTTGTTTTTAGAATGGAGATGGATTTGGTTGCTTAATATGGAAAGCTTCCAAATATGGAAGGAGTTGCTAAACTTGGAAGGCATCCAATAATGGAAAGATAGTTTCTAATTTAGGAAACTATCTATCTATAGAAATTTGTCTATTATAGGAAAGTTCCTATTCTTGGAAAGTGGATATTGAAATTAGAAAATATCTAATTATAGCCCATGAAGATTATTTTTAGAAAACTTCCATGTATGGAAGGTGATTACTATTCTTGATAAGCTTCTAATAAAGACATGGGTCGGCCATTGCATGGCCGAACCATAATGGCTAAGATGCTAGATTATGTTTAATTATGGAATATGATATCTATATTTGGAAAGCATTCAATTAAGGAAAGTTAGAGTTTAATTTAGAAAGTTTCCAATTATAGAAGAAAGAGATTAATTTGGAAAATTCTAACTATGGAAGGTTTTATTTGTAGTTCCATGGTTGTGGATCATTGGTGGATCCATGTATGTAATATAGTGGAACCTAAAAATGAATTGTCAAAGGCAATCCCAAAGTTGCAAATACTTGCTAAAAATGGAAGGTTAGCTATGGATGGCATTTTAGTAATTATATGAGAATTAATAGACCTATGTTTTGGGACCTAAAACTTATGTGACGAGATCAATGGCAATTTGGTAAATAAAGGGTAAAAAAATGAAGAATGGTTTATGGACTTAAAATATTGTAAATCAAGTGGGACTTGGTTTTGATTCTTTATTATATTTTAAGGTAACGGAACCTCACAAGGTCTTTACGATCATGAGTGGTTACCGGACGAAAGACGCAAGGACACGAAGCTGTTTTTGGTAGGATTCCACCTCTTTGAAACCATGGATTTATGTACTTTGTTTTATCCTATGCTTGCTGAAAATATGTTTCAACTGATGGTGATTTTATATGCTATGTTTATTTGATAAAATAGCATGTGTTTTTAAATAGGAGCTTTTCAATGCTATGATTTCATATAATTGCATAACATGTGGTATTTGCATCTCATGCATGGCATGAGAGGGATGGCAGGTAACCGGGGGCCACACTCCGTCGGGCATCCATAAAGCATTAGTGGGGGATACCTTGATGAGGAGAATTCCATCAAGAGGATACTATGTAGCCGGATATCCACCATTCCGTCGGGGCGTCCGTAAAAGAATCGTGGGGGATACCTTGATGAGAAGCTTTCCATCAAGAGTATATTATGTGTGAAATGTAGCCGGAGGGTCCATACTCCGTCGTGGCGTCCGAAAGACCTATATGGAGGGGTACATTTTATGTACATGTGATGGGTGGGACTCATTGCATATGATAGCATGGCATGTTATTGAATCGGCATGATTATGATCTTTATTATCATGCAAGGTTTCTGATTTTATCGGTATGATTGGATCTTTATTATCATACACTATTTTGGATACAATGTTTTGAAAGTATGGAATGATTTATTATAACTGGTTTTGATATATATTATATTTGGATTGTTGGTACAAACCCATGTGTGTTAACCCTAATTGGAATACCTATTGGGCGCGTTGTACTAACGCCCTACTTCTACCCTTTAGTGGATGATGCAGGAAAAGAGAAAAATGCTAAACGAGGAAAGGGACAAGCATAGGAGCTCGGAACGCTTTTAGTTTATATTTTGTTTAAGATACTCATGGGCTTGTATTTGAGTATCTAGAATTCGGATTGTAATAACTTAGATGGATTTGCTATGGTTGGATATTTTACTGAATAATTATGTTTTGATAATGATGATTATAGACTTGACGTACTTTGCTATCTGAATGGAATAGAACTTGGTTTTATTATGATTTCGCATTTTGATTTTATGATTCCGCAGGTTATGATTTTTTATTCCGCATCTTGATGTTGCTATGTGTGAACCATTTTAGTGGACTAAGCCCATGCACACATAGGGTTGGCCAGTTAAGGGTCGGACTTTAGAAGTTCGGACTTAGCTCCCGTCGTGATGTCCCGCGCTCTATCACTCTAATCTGTTAAAAAATAAAAATAGACTCTGAATTTACGGGAAGAAGCGAGTGAAAAAGGGCGGGGCGTTACAGACAACACGCCTAGATGAATTGGATTAGGCCATGGCATCCGATTGCTTAAATCCAAATAAAGAAGATGTCTAAGATTAAAAATAGAATGCTTTGGCCGCATGAGAGATATGCATATCCACACTTATGTGCTAGTGTATCTTGGAAAGTTGTCCTTTCTTTGTTGAGAGCAACACTAAGGCAATTGCTAAATTGCAAGGGGCGCATGGCACCTTCTAAGATAGGACCGATTGGGAGTTTTATAAAAGAAAGAAAAGGGGCGCATGGCACCTTCTAATATAAGTCGAGTGGAAGTTTTATAGAAGGGAGGCGCATGAGGAAGAAGGGGCGCACGACACCTTCTAAGATAGAACTGATTGGAAGTTATAAAAGAGAGGCAACAAGGGGCGCACGACATTACACAATCAAGGGAAGTCTTGACGCTGGTGTGATCTGGCAACAAGGTGATTCTCGGCTGTGTGAAAGATCAAGTAGAAGGAGGCTAAAGAAGAAGAAGATTGGAAAAGCAAGAACAAGTGAAGGAAAACCGAAGGAGTCGCGGAACCGGTAAGTATTTTGATAATTTTGAATATAGTAATTTTAATGGAAAGGATGAACCATAGTTTTGGCCATTGTGCATGGCCGAACCCCATGGAAAGACATTGGTTATTTTATGGGGTTTTGAAGGATGAAAACCATGGAATATTATAAAGATGTTAAAGGGTTTAAATGGAAGGTTGTTGGTGAAAAATCTTAGACCATGGGTTCGGCCAAGGGGTATGGCTGAAGCCCATAAATAATTATGGAATTATACTCATATAGTTAGATCATGGAAAGGATGGCAAAGTTGTAATTATAGGCTAAAATGAAAGATCATGGGTTCGGCCATGATGTATGGCCGAACCCCATGAGGTCTTTTATGGTTTTAAGTTGTTAATCATGTTAAACAATTGTGGTATGAGTAATTACCTAAGGAAAGAAGGGCACAAAACCAAAGGGTGAGGTTCGGCCATGTGGTATGGCTGAACCCACCAAGGAGTATATATGGACTTAGGGTTTTAGATTTTGAATTTAAGTGGACTATTTTAATAATTTTAATGGATGAATGATTTTTTAAAGAGAAGATTATGAACCATAGGGTTCAGCCATGGTGTATGGGCGAACCCCATGGAAGATGATTATTAATTTAGAAAGGTTTCTAATGATGGACTTTTGGATCAAAAAAGGAAGGAACCTTGATTTATGGATTCAAGGATAGTAATTGATATAATTGGAATTTAGATATCATGGGTTCGGCCATGTGTATGGCCGAACCCCATGAAGCAATTTTATAGACTATTTAGAGATCTATGCATGTGTAAATAAAGGAATGATTAAGCTAAGATATGGTTTTATTTATGGTTCTATGGTTGTGGATCATTGGTGGATTCATGTATGTAATGTCTAAATTTATGGACCTAAGATTATAAGTCATTTAAATGGAGAAATTGGAAAGTTAGACATCATAAGGTTCGGCCATGGTGTATGGCCGAACCCCATGAACCATTTTATGGGTCAATTATGAATCTAATATTGCCTATGTATATTTTTAATGAATGGTTCACCAAACAAAGGGATGACGGGTTAGAATAATGGAATGATAGCCATGGATGGCAATATGGTAATTAAGTAGAATTAATGGACCATGGGTTCGGCCATGGTGTATGGCCGAACCCATGAGGAATGATTTGGTGGACTGAGGTTGTTACCAAGAATAGATTATTATTGTATAAGTGACTAAATGATTAACTTCGGGGTGATTGATTAATAAATCAAAGGAGGGACTAAAAACTTGTCACGCCCCGACCCAAAGGGTGGGCCGAGAATGCGACTGAATTTTTTTTTTTTTTTGAAAGCTAAGACAACACTCAAGCATTCTAACTAAGCCGGATCAACAGTTAGGCCCAAAGGTCATACATGATCCCATCATGTGGACTCAAACACATACCATAAGTCTACCCAACAAATAGACATAAAAACAACACATAGCATGATCACATAATTCCAACCATAGAATTATCATTATAAAATCACATTCGAGTAACTACAGAAACGTAGTAGTTTCAATACATGACATTGATACAAACTAAGTACCACACCCGGTACTTTACAAAAACAAGAGGTTCCAAGAACCAGAAAGCAAAGATAAGGGTATTCCCCTCAGTGGGAATCCCGAAACACCGCAGCAGCTTATCCACCCTAAGCTTGAAATAGAGGGTTCTCCTCCTCGGCTTCATCTCCTGAAAGGTGAGTGGGGTGGGTTAATTAGCCCAGTGAAGGAAATATAACAGTGCAGTTTTAAAGTAAACAATAGGTTAGCAATAATCAACAGTTGCAATATATTTTCTCATACTTGATAATAAATTCACAATATCATGTAAAGTCTCATCATCATTTCCATCATTCCATCAGTTTTCCATTACTGCTATCATCCAACGTAACGCCTACCCACTACGCTGAGACCATTGTATTAAGTCCCGACACGGTCAAAATTCATCCTTACAGGTACATCTCTAGCTCTCCCATAGCCGATACTGACACCCTCAAGTCAGCAACTGTTGACACCCATGGTCCAGTAGACGTAAACCATCTCTCATATGGCCGATATTGGTTCAATAGCCAAGGGCACGTGGAAACAGTCTTACACATTTCATATGATCAACATCATAGCATTTACCCGCATCATAAGCGCTCTTACCATAGTGCGTCAAGTCTAGGCACATGAGTGGGTCCATCAAATCTGAAACCACTCATTGCTCAATATCCATATCCAATAAACCTGCTTACATCAAGCTGCAAAGTTAAGTTCCCTCACCGTATATGTGTGGTTTCGCGGTCTCTATTCAAACAACAAACAAGTGCACAATCAATCCTAAGCCACATACATAGCATCAAATACATACACACAAGTAGTATTTTGAAATCATCATTGTTTTTCCAAAAATATCCAAGGTACATGGAATTGAGTCTCCTACTTGGTTTCTATCCTTTTTAAATTACAATAATCCACAATATATAGAAATAAAAAAGTACTCAGTCCAAAACTCATATTGTCTTCTGGGCATTGACCAGATTGACTTATTGAGTTAGGTCTAGATTCTCAGGTCACTTCTCGATTGTCTTCTGGATAGGACCAGATCTGACATTTTGAGTAAGGCCTCGAGGTCACTCAGTGCCCAACAAATATAGCGTCGCCCTGGAAGTGAAATCACTCAGTGCTCGACCAATAGGATCGGTTTGGAAGTGAATACAATAGTATTTATACTATAGTAATAAGAGAAGAGGGTCAGTACATTTTTTAATTTATCAATGGGTACTAACATCACAAGCATCAACATAAACCAACAATAATATTTTTTTTTCTGTCTTCCTCCACTGTCTGCAACAGCAGACACTGTAGGAAAACGAATCCGACAACAGTGGGTTTTTCGGATTCAGTTTCCACATCTAGCCGGTCCGATGGACTCCTCTGGGAGTCCTCTTTCCATAGGGAGAGGTTTTAAACTTCGAAACTCAGTAGGCCATTAGATCTTAATCCCAAAAGCCTACTGACACTAAGAAACCAAGTTTTTTCCTTAAACTTCAAAACCATTTTACACACCCAAAACTTAACCAAAATCAGTTTTTCTTGATTATAAACCGACTAAAATTGAAAGAGGAACACAGTGGTCACCTTCACTGGAGTTCCTTGGCTGAAAATCCGGTCTTTGAAAAACTTTCATTCTAAGCTTACAGGTGAAAAAAAAATAGAGAAGAACAAAGAGGGTGGTCGGCTAGTTTTCAATCAGCTGGATGAGAGGCTAAAAGAGAAGAAGATTTGAGGGATTGAAGGCTGAGCTAAGGGGCTCAATTTATAGAGTTTTGGCCCGGATGAAGTGGCCATCGAGCCATTGCATGCTTCTGCATGCAGCTGATGCCAACGTCCGGTACAGTGGAAACACTGTTCGGTCTGGTTTTGTAATACCCTAGATTTTTCAATATATCAATATTTACGAAAATGCCATTGGATTTATAAATTGAAGGGTATTGATCATAGATGAGAAAAATGGTGGGACCCGTTGCTTAAGTAAGACTCAATGTACTTGTATAAGGTTTAAATTAAGTTAAATGGGTAAGGTACATTTGTTTGGGTCAAAGTGGTTAAATGGGTCAAAGGACCCAATTGGGACCCAAAGGGTCGTTGTGGACATGATTGACCATTGGGAGCTCAAAGCTTAATTGGGCTAAGTTTCATTAAATATTTGAGTTGGTTTGAGTTGAAATAAATAATGGAGTTTAGTTGAGTTGAATTTATGAGTTGAGTTACATTAAGTTGATGAGTTAAATGGGTTGAGTTGAGAGAGAGAGTTAATTGTAAATGAGTGAAGTGTGTGAATGAGAGTGGACTGTTTTAAATTCCAATTCTAACCAAAGAAAACGTTGGCTGCATGGATAGGCTTTACCATGCATGTAACTCCTAGCTAAGAAATGAATGGGGTGGCGGTTTGGGAGTTACAAATGTGAGGAGTTCAAATTCAACCTATTACACGTTGGAATTGCATGGGGGTTTTTATGGCCATGCATGGGACTTCAAATGGGCAGCCAATGAGAAGGATGGTTGGGTAAAAGATTAAGACATAAAAAAACCGTTGGCATGCAAGAGTTTCATGTTATGGATGAAACTCCCACATGGGTAAAAGATGGAAGATAAGTAAGCAATTGGAGTTACTCAAGGTCAATTCAAACATGACCGTTGGAGCCTATGGGAGTTTCATTTCAAAATAAAACTCTCACATGGAACCTTAATGAGAGAAGGATGGTGAGAGGAAAGGATACATCTAGTCAACCAAGGAAAATCGGGTACCTTGGGAGTCTCATCTCAAGGATGAAACCCCCAAGGGAAGCATTAAACAATTGGAGTTACATATGGGTTCACACATGAAGAGGTGATGGAAAAAGATTGCATCAAGGCATCAAGGATGAAAGCCCCACATGAAATGAATTATGGAAGTAAATGGGAGGAGAGTTACAAGTGGTGCCTTAGGCTGAATTTCATTAGCCAAAAGAGCTTCATTTTTACTCTCTCTCTCTCTCTCCCCCTTCGACGGTTTTCATCTCACAAGACAAAGATTATTGGCTGATTGTATCTCATACCAATCAGTCCTTGGCTGATCCTTTCACCAAGACAAAATTCAGCAAAGGGGTTTGGCATCAAGGTTATCACTCACATCCAAGGACAAGTTCCTATCTCTCTCCCTCTCTCAAATCAATACTTTGGCTGATCAACTTCAAGGAGTTTCCAGCAAGATTAAGCTTGGCAAAAGAACAAGAAGAAAGAATGAGAGGCTAAGGACCTAAGAGGAGCAAAAGGAACGGAAGAACAAGCAAAGATCAAATCGGTGGAGTCGCGGAAACGGTAGGTGTTCTATAACTTTTATTTAGTAAGATAACCAAAGAAACATGATCAGTCCATTTTATGTCCAAATCTTAAAAAGGGATGTACAAAAACCATTGAGTATGAAGAGGAGGTGCTTAGGTTTGGCCATGATGAATGGCCAAACCCATCAAAGGGTATGATCATGGCTATGAAGTCTAAAGGAAGAGGTAAAGGAACCATAGGGTTCGGCCATGAGTATGGCCGAACCCCATGGAAGAAAATGAATGGATAACGATGTGTAAAAAGGATAAGAAATGGATCATAGCGTTCGGCCACTTGGGATGGCCGAACCCCATGAAAAGACTTGGTGAATTTTAGGGTTTTTAAAGGATAAAATCCATATTATGTTTTGAAGGTTTAAAGGATTTCTAATGGAGATAAGGTTACTGTTTTGGATTGGCAATTGCATGGTTGAACTGTAACGCCTGCCCCTTTTTACCGAAATATCAGAGTCTATTTTTTTTTTAAAAAAAAAAAGAAAAGTGACAAAGGGCGCGGACGTCACGACGCGAGTTAAGTCTGAGCTTCTAAAGCCCGGCCCTTAACTGGCCAACCCTACGCATGCGTGGAGCCAAGTCCACGAGTACGGTTCACGCATAGACGTAAGCTCAAGGAATATTACTTCTTAGTGCGGAATTAACAACAAAGACTATCCTACAGATTTGAGATAGCAGGGAAGATAACATTCATTTAAATTTCTATAATACCTCAGAACCATAATGTCCATAATAAAATCCCAAAACATAGCCAGTAATCTAATTTATTACATTCCGACAAGCTAAGCTACTCAAATTACATTTTTCCAACATACACTTAAACAACATAATTAATCTGCCTTCCCAAGCTCCTAAGCTTGACTCCCGTCCCATCCTTCTGTTTCGCCACCTCCTGCGTTATCAGCTAGGGTAGAAGTAGGGCGTTAGACCATGTGCCCAGTAGGAATCCGAGTAGGGCTAACACATGGATTAGTAATAACAGCATGCAGATAATATTATAGCAAAACCATGCACTTTGGGCAATGTTATGCAATGGGTGTTCTATGTCATGAACCCCACCCATCCATCTCATCTTCATCGTATAATGTCCCTTTTTCAACCATACACAGTATTCCAAATAAAATGCATACCATCCTCGTGCCATGATCCTCTTGATGGAAAAGTCTCATCAAGATGCGATCCACACTAGGCATCCCCCTTGATGGAAGAACCATCATCAAAGTATAATAATAAATACAACATCCCCCTTGATGGAAAACCATCATCAAGGTATAATAATACATAATGAACATCCCCATGCGTTTATCGGTCGCCCCGACGGAGCATGGACTCCGGTTTCATTTCATCCTTCCCCTGTCATATCCTTCCCATGCCATGCATGAGATGTAGATGCCATGTGCCATGTAATATATGTAGTTCAATAATAACACAAAAACCCATCTTAAAACAATTACTTGATTATCAAATAAATCAAAGGGAAAAACATCCCATAATATTTAATCCAAAACCCATCTTAAGACATTCACATGATTTCCAAAATAATTTAAAGGAAAACATCACAAGATACATAATCCAAAACTCATCTTAAAGGCAACCACATGCTTTCCAAAAAAAATTAAAGAAAACATCACCCAATCCATGGCTTACAAAAATGTAGGAATCCTACCGAATACCGACTCGCGTCCTTTTACGTTTTCCGTTCGATAAACTCAGTCGCCGATCGCGTACCTCTTGCGATGTCCAGAACCTTATTACACATTTATCATTAGTCCATGTTTTAACCATTTCTAAGCCCATATGAAAAACCGGTCACTATTTAGGTTTTGTGGGTCCGGTCCCATGTCATCTATTAAACCTTTTACTCCCATAAGTCTTAAAATTTGGCCACCCTAGGCTTGATCAACCACTTATAAGGTTATTACATTAGAGCCCCTCATTCCATGATCAATCTCCATGGAATTCTTGAATTTGGCATTTAATTACGGTTTTGCCGCTACCTCATTTTCCATGGTTAATCACCCATTTATCCATGCATGATTAAGTCCAAAAATTGATCGACAACCTAGGTCCATTAATGATCCCTAACCACGTTACAAGATCATTAAAAATCAACCCTTAACTTAGCCTCATTTCCATTGATTTAAACACATGATAATTCCAAATTTTAGCCCTTTAAGCATTCTAATTTATGAAACTAAAATGCATCAACCCCAAGCTTAATTTAATCATTCATAAGGTCATATTAATGCACCCAACTTCATGTCCAACATACATGGGATTCGGCCATGGTTCTTCATTGTGGCCAATAATTACGGTTATGCCACTAAACTTCCATGGTTTAATATCTCCTCTATTCATGTATATTTTAAGTCTAAAATTCATCCATAACTTAGATGCATAACTGACTTACCAATCATGTCGTAGGATCATTAAGATCAATCCCTTTAATTTAATATAACCCCCATTTATCCTACCGGATTAACAGCGACCACTAAAAATACTCAAAACTGTACACTTCAATTCAGTCGACTGAATTACCAGTTTAGTCGACTGAATCATGAGTTCAGTTGACTGAATCATAGATTCAGTCGGCTGACTTCGAATCCGATTGTCTGCTTGTCCTGCCAGTTCAGTTTCAGTCGACTGAAATACACATTCAGTCGGCTGACTTTGTATCAGGTCATCTGTTTGTTCTGTCAGTTTATTTTCAGTCGACTGAATCTATGATTCAGTCGGCTGAACTATCAACCATCCATTTACGTGTTTAATAAGCATCCCTTCAGTCGACTGAATCGTATATTCAGTCGGCTGAAACTTCCAGAACCCTTTTCTTATCTGAGAAGTTTGTGTTCAGTCGACTGAATCTGATGATTCAGTCGGCTGAAACTCCCAGAAACTCATTCTATTATCAGCCACCATTAGTTCAGTCGACTGAATCCCTCATTCAGTCAGCTGAAACTCCCAGAAACTTGTTTCTGATTCGTTTATCACCAGTTCAGTCGACTGAATCTATGATTCAGTCGACTGACTATTTTATCAGTCTTCTCCATTGCATATTTTGTATACTTTTCCCTCATGCATTTTAAAACCATAAGACTCCATTGCATTTTTATCATAAACTCATTTTAAAACCTTACTCCCATGCATTCATTAAAACCCTAAATTGATTAATAAAAAACCCTAACCAATTAAACCAACCACCAAATCACCCACCATGGGGTTCGGCCATGCTACATGGCCGAACCCTATGGCCAATAATTCTTCTTCCAATCATCCCATTCTATACTTAAATTTCATAAATTACATAATGCACATAACCCATTTATTCATTTTCTTTCCCTAACCCTAATTTACCCATTTAGGGTTTCCTCCATCTCCCACCCTCTCATTTGATGGGTTTAACATCCATGACACACATTTATGTAACCACCATTAAATTCTACAAAAATAAATTCCAATTCTTAGACCCTAAACATCCAAAATTTATTGTTTAAGAAATACTCACAATCCGCCGTCTCCTCCGATTTCCGCCGCTCCTGTCGGTCTCCTTAGCATCCTCTCCTTCCTCTTGATCTTTGATAGGTCAAGACTCTTGATTAATGGTGGCAATACCCAACCCTAGAATCGGCCATGGTAGGGTTTGTGTGAGAGAGAGAGAGGGAAAAATCATGAGAGGAGAGATGTTAAACCCTAACCTTAGAGTGATTTCCCTCCAATTTCCATTTTTTTCTTCTCTCCTTCTCTTCTCTTCTCCTTAACTCTCTTCCTCTCCTTAGAGCATGGGACGGCAATGGGAAATGGGAGGGATGGTGTTTGTGAAGAAAAAATGAGAATGAGATAACCAATAAGACTTATCTCCATTTTTTAACTTTAATTTAATGATCGCACCAACCTTAAGATATTTTTTTTTAGATATTTTATTTTCTTTATGGTGGTGGTTATCCAAACCACCACCCAAGCCCAACGTTTTTTCTCATTTGAAGTGGGGTAGCTTGGTCTCCCATTTGACCACTTTATTTTTATAATTTTAATCATTTAATATTTAGATATTTTAGTTACTTTAATTCCCATTTATTTATTTAATCACCTTAGGTTAACTCATTATACTTAACCTAATTCTATTATTCCACCCATGGTTGACCAAATCAACCATGGTGGTCGGCCCCACCAAACATTGACCCACACGCCACCTCACTTGATGAGGTGGAGGTGGGTCCCACTTGGCCACACCATCTTGGTTTAATTTTTTAAACCACTTAGGTGATTTAATTTCATTGAATTCACTTTAAATGGATCCCCATTGGGCCCATGGCCCAATTACACTTCCATCTAGCCCATTTACCTTAGAGCACAACCATCTTGACCCATTGGGTCCCAAATGCGTATTTGACCCAATTTGACCATTCTTGACCCATTTAACCCTCATTAACCATTTAAATAAATTTAAATCCAAACATTAGTCTATTGGGCCATACTTGGGCCTTTGTCCAAATTTAGGCCTATTACCTTTTATCCCACCAATTAACCAATTTTCATCATTAAATTAACTTATATCCACATTTTTATTAATTTAAAAATTCCAGGCCCTTACATGAACCGTGTTGTTATCATGGCTAAGTTGTTGATCATAAACCATGGATAAATGATGGGATAATTGAATTAAGAGAACCATAGGGTTCGGCCATGTGTATGGCCGAACCCCATGGACTGTTTTGATGGGAGATTTGGATTAAAATCATGTTGGAAACTACGATTTGTTTTATGAACCAATGGCAAAACCGTAAATACAAGAAAATTGTAAATATGAATGGATTGATCAAAGGACTTGAAAAAAGGGTCCAAAATCAAAGTGGTAAGGTTCGGCCATGTTGTATGGCCGAACCCTACCAAAGTGTGTTTGAAGTGTGAGGTGGTTTAATGTGATTAAATGAAAAGAAATGACAAAATTCAAAATGGGTGAGGTTCGGCCATGGGGTATGACCGAACCCCACAAAGTGGATTTTGGGATTTAAACTAAGCTGGAAATTACATGGACATATGATTGATTTACTGTTATATAATAGGGTAACGAGATTTGCTTGAACGGTGTACAAGTCGTGATCGGGTGACGGTTCAAAAGAACGGTTAATCTAAGTGACATTTGAGTAGGTTTCCTACCTTTTTGTAACCACACATATATGTGATGTTTTATCTTAGTTTTGATGAGTTATGTGCTAAGTTATCTGTTTTAAAGTAGTTTTGTATGGTAATATATATTTACAAATGGCATGACATCATGGACATCTCATGCATGGCATAGGGTGGTGATTATGGAAACCGGAGGCCACACTCCGTCGAGGCGTCCGAAAGACCACTGTGGGGTACCTTGATGATGAGAATCCCATCAAGAGGAATCCGGAGGCCACACTCCATCGGGGTGTCCGAAAGACCACTGTGGGGTACCTTGACGATGAGAATCCTTTCAAGAGGAGGCTATGTATATTTGTGATGGGTGGGACTCATTACATGAGCATAACATACATAGCATTGTTTTTATGAGGTTTTGATGAACATGTATTATTATATTATTTGCATGTTTTTATACTAACCCTGTGGTAGCTCTAATCGGAAACACTACTGGGCGCGTTGATCTAACGCCCTATCTCTATCCTTAGTGGATGAAGCAGGAAAGGAGAAGAACGAGGACCGTGAAGGAAACCAAGCCTAGAAGCTTGGACTTTGAATGGACTTTTAATGGATTGACTTATGGACTTTTATATGGACAATATAATTTGATAGTTAGTTGATGTCGGCATGTAATAATGTAGTTAACTAGTTACTATGGTTTGGTTTATTTTGGATGGTTTGGAATGAATGGTAGTCTAAGGTTATTTTAGTAATTTTGGAGAATATGATTATGTGCTTTGCTATCTAAAGATGTAAAACGGAGTAGTCTTAGGATCTATTATAACCCGCAGTTCGATTAAGAAAGAGTGTATTCCGCAAGTCTTATTGGTACCATGTGTGGATCAGTTCTTATGGACTTAGTCCATACGCACATGGGCTTGGCCAGTTAAGGGTCGGACTTTAGAAGTTCGAACTTAACTCGCGTCGTGACATCTCGCCCCGATCACTTGATTATTGCTATAAAAAAAAACTCTGATTATTAGAGCGAAAAGGGCGGGCTGTTACAAGTTTTGTTGCAAAACAGTCCCTACAAAATTCAGGTTTTTGCAAAAAGGCCCCTAATTTGATAAAAACTGGATTTTCAACTTAAAATCTGATTTTGAAATCTCAAAAATTTAATCCAACCTCACCGATAAGTTGGGCTTTAAAAACTCTAGTCACCATAAAAATTTTGAGATTTAAAACTCACTAAAAATCATTGATTTAAACAAAAATCATAATTTAATACTATTTACTTAATTAAACAAATGTTTAATAAAACAACTTAGAAACCTCATTTTGGGGTGTGAAAGAATAAATAGACCATACTTAAAATGGTCTAAAATAAAATACTTGTTTCAAAATTTATCTCACTTCGAAAATCATTTAAAATAATTATTTCTCCCTTTTAAGGTTTTAACGGGCGGTTTTAAATACCATTTTCTGAAAATAAAATTATTTTAAAACCAAAAATACAATCCCTTGATTAAGGACAATCATATCATCCAATAATAATCACATAATAATATAATTTATAAAATAATAATAATAAGCAGTAACTTACCATTTTTCCCCTCCAGCTGGACGAGTTGGATCACTAAGTATTCGAGCTCGGATTGGGCCACACCTGGGCTTTCACAAAGCCCTAATCGAAATCTTCAAGATTAACTGGTCAAGCAAGATTTATTAGGCTAAACTATGACTAATCTGGGTCAGGGTATTAAAAAACTAGTAAGTGAGGTTCGGCCATGGTGTGTGGCCGAGCCCCACAAGTTGGGTTTATGGACTTGGACATTATTGTAAATCAAATGGGACATTGTTTTAATTGATTGATATATTATAAGGTAACGGGACCTCACAAGCTGTGAACGATCGTGAGCTGCTATTGGACGAAAGCACAAGGACACGTTAGTGGTCTTTGGTAGGATTCCACCTCTTTGAAACCATGGGTTTATGTACAATGTTTTTATCTTTTTTTGATGAATTTATGTTGTAAATGATATGTTTCAAATGTGAAGTTTTAATGCTATGTTTGTAATATATAAAATAACATGTGTTTTATTAGCATCTCATGCATGGCATGGGGTGAAGGATATGTAACCGGAGGGGCCACACTCCGTCGGGGTGTCTGAAAAACCTATGTGGGATACCTTGATGTGTTTTTCCATGAAGAAGAAACCGGACCGGCCACACTCCGTCGGGGCGTCCGAAAGACCTATGTGGGGGTACTTATATGTACTTGTGATGGGTGAGACTCATTGCATTTGACATCATGACATGGCATGGTTTATATGATTTTTGACATTATGATATTATTATATATGTTTTGTACTAACCATGTGTTAGCCGTAATTGGAATACCTACTTGGGCGCGTTGTTCTAACGCCCTACTTCTACCCTAATGGTTGATACAGGAAACGGGGGAACGATGAACGATAAGGGCCAGGCATAGGAGCTTGGATGCTTTTAGTTTATATTTTGATTAAGTTACTTATGTACTTGTAATTTGAGTAACTAGACTACGGGCATGTAATAATTTAGATAATTTGCTATGGTTGGATGTTTATTTGGATAATTATGTTATGTTAATTATGATTAAAGACTTGACGTACTTTGTTATCTAAAATGGAATATAACTAGGTTCTATTATAATTCCACAGTTATGATTTTAATCCTCATGTTTATATTGTTATGTGTGAACCGTTTTCATGGACTTAGTTCATCCACACATAGGGTTGGCCAGTTAAGGGTCGGACTTTAAATGTTCGGATTTAGCTCACATAGTGACATCCCGCTCTTGCTCACTCAGTTATTTTTTTTTTAAAAAATAGACTCTGAAAAAGGGCGGGGTGTTACGGTTAAAAACCTTAGAATTTATTTGGGGTATTTGTTAGTGCCACGGCTTGCTGAGTCCCTAAGTTTGTCAATTTTATGACTTGGGAAGAAGCACTTGCTAGAAGCTTGAAGACTCAAGATGATCAAAGATTGAAGATCATGCTCGACCGGATTAAAACTCATTGTTATGGCAATCACAAAATATGTATTTATCAGTAGATGACTTTAGGTGGTATCCACACCTTAAGAGGACCATTTCTACGATTAGTTGAACAAATGGTAAAATTATTAAAGGCCTATAAAGTAAACTTGATAGTGAATTGGAACCTAACATGAAAATATGTATTTGGTTTCACTGTCAGCTCAACTAGTCGTTCTCACCGACCCCTTGGTGGAGACAGGATCGACCTATCGTGGTCAAAGACTAGTCGACTAGATTGACAAAGCTTCTGGATCATTGAACTGTCATTCTGAATGTGCCCCTAATCGAGAGTCTCGTATGCACTGACCCCTCGGTGAAAGTCTAAAACGACCCATCGTGGTCAACAACTATTCGATGAAGATTTATGAGTTCTGGAACTTAGAACTCAAGTGGACTCTCGAAAAAAAAAACATATCGGTAGTTCATGACCGACCGAGAGTACCAGGACCGACCCCTCGGTAAAGGGCGACAGGTCGATCTGGTAAGACTAGTTTTTGTCTTGAAACTCTGTCAGCATGGTGTTGCGCTAGACCGAGCCTTTCGTATGGACAGACCTTTCTGTGCCATGACTGTCGACCCATCGACGACACCGACATGTCGACCGGGAAAGAATTATACCGTTGGGAGGGCATTAATGCGTAACGGTCGGGTTGTTGAATGGTAACATTTCTAGTCACCGACCCCATAATACGTCTGATCTGTCGGTACATGACCGTTGCTGCAACTGGTTGCCTTCACTATAAATACCAATCTTTGTGCTACTAGTTAGTATCCTTTGGTAAAACTATTGGACCCTCATCATTATCAGTGAGCTTTGACAAGGGCCAGCAAAAGGATCACTCTCTCTCTCGTGCCTACACTTAGGGAATCTAAGGCAGCACATCATATGGATTAAGTTTGTGTAAGAGAGAGGAAACGATAATAAACTAGGAAAGCTTTGGTATAACGAGTCTCCTTGTCGCCTTGGAATTGTGATTGCTATACAATAGTTAGAAGGAGGAGCGTCGGGACACATTGGGTGGATCTTCGAGAAGACACATCAGCGAGAAAGAGATTCAAAGGCAAGTGCTTCTTGGTTTTAATTTTTATTTAAAATCGTTGTCCTGAAAGTGGATTAAGGAGGATTGGCTCGAGAACCACTATAAAAAATTTTAGAGCGTCGTCTCTACACAGTGGTGGGCAGAATTCCTAGCCAATTGAGTGAGATGGAATTCCTGCTTTAATTGTGATGGTGTAAGTCCCCACTTAGTGGATTTGGGGATAACTCAGGTTGAACGAGTCCTAACAGGGTGGATGTAGGTTGGCTAACCGATCCACTATAAATTTGATCATATGGTGTTTGATCTTTGTGTGCTTATATTTATTTATTTAAGTATTCTTCTCAACACACATCACTTTGCATGTTGATTATCTTATTTTACACATTGTGCACAAGCATCGATAATCAAGCAATATGCAAAGGGTTATAAACTTAGTGTGACCATTAAACTAACTCAAATCAATTTATCACACTAAACAAATCTCTTAATTAAAGTTGACATTCCGCTGCATTCAAATCAATCAAGAAATTTGCAAACACTATGAAAAATGGGATTGACCTATTCACCCCCCTCTAGGGTCAAATCGTGTTCTAGCACCATGAAATTTAGTATTCTTGATTGGAAGGTGAAAGTGATTTACAAGAATGAGAGCTAAAAAAGGTTTTGGACAAACACTTGTATGCTGAACATGTAGATCATTTCTCATGCACTATTCCATGAGTTAAATTGGTGTATCTTGGTGCATTTGAAAATGTTTTTGCAAGTGTTTGTTGGTTTTGGCATTTCATGAGCTACACTACTTGTTGCATGTTTTGTAAATGCCATATGTTTTCTCATACTTCATTTATATACTCTTCATTGGTATATTCTTGTGAAATAAATTTATGTCTTGTGTGTTTGTGCCCTCATTCCTATTATTTTCATTGGTATATGTTATGAGGAATGATCTCGGTTCATGTGCACCATGTTTTGCTAAACCTAAGAATACCTTATCATATGACATCACACATGGGCAATGGTCTTTCAAATGGTATATTAAAAAGGTCCAAGGTTACTAGAATCTATTTGATCAAAATTTTATTTGGATTCAAATTGGTATATTGATCCAAGATCCAAGTCTTTGTGCCTATATTAGTGAAATGGTTTGAATCTTCAATTGGCACAAATTTGTATGAATGTATTGTAATAGCCGGATTTTTAAGTCAATAATTATATTGGCTATTATTTATTTTAATTGCTGAAATTAAAAATTTTGATGGAATGGATGGTTGATGGATCAAAATTGGGGCAATGGCCCAAGTAGGGTCCAATGGACTAAGGATTGGATTAATTTCATTTAAATGGGTCAATGATGGTTAATTGGGTCAAGGATGGTCAATTGGGTCAAATACCCATTTGGGACCCAATGGGTCAAGATGGTTTGAGCATTAGGGTAGATGGGTAGGAGATGAATTTCATTGGGCCATGGGCCCAATGGTGATCAAGGTAAATGGAATGGAATGAAGTGATTAAAATCACCTAAGTTAAATTGGAATGAGTCAAGATGGCATAATCAAATGGGGCCCAACTCCACCTCATCAAGTGAGGTGGTGTGTGGACCAAAACATAGGTGGGGCCGACCACCATGGTTGACTTGGGCAACCATGGATAAGTCAAAGGGAATTGAGGAGGATCAAGGTGAATTGAATTGAATAAATTGATTAAAATCACCTAAGTTAAGTTGGAATAAATCAAGGTGGCATAATCAAGTGGGACCCAACTCCACCTCATCAAGTGAGGTGGCGGGTGGGCCAAGGCATTGGTGGGGCCGGCCACCATGGTTAACTTGGTCAACCATGGGTGGATTCATGGAGAAATTAAAGAGAAATAAATGGAATTAAATTATGTAATAAAATGACCTAAGTTAAATAACAATTAAATAAATGAGTTGCATTACATGGAGTGAGTCAATGGGGGTGAGTCACCTACGAAATGGGTGAGTCAAATGGGTGGTTTCATCTATGGAAACCACCTAACCATCAAGACAAAACCTACCCAAAACTGTTGGCATGGGTGGAGTGCCATGTGGAGGGCATGCTTCCCCCTTGGCTAGACCAAAAAAGCCTAGGTGGAGAGCATGCCTTGGCCAAAAATGAGGTGGTGGTGCCACCTCATCCAAGTCCACCCAAAACCGTTGGCCATGGAGGGGTTGGGAGTGCCATGTGGAGGGCATGCACCCTCCATGGCTAGACAAGGCCCTTAAGTTGGGGGCATGCTAGGGCATGCATTGGCCCAAAGGGAGGTGGTGGTTCCACCTCATCCCAACCACCACCACTAAGGGATAAGATGTAAAGCCCCGCTTTTTTTCACTCATTTTTTCCCATAAATTCAGAGTATATTTTTTATTTTTTTATAACAGAGTAGAGTGATAGAGCGCGAGACGTCACGACGCGAGATAAGTCCGAACTTCCAAAGTCCGACCCTTAACTGGCCAACCCTATGTGTGTATGGACTCAGTCCAATAAAACGGTTCACACATTCAATATCAAGATGCGGAATAAAAATCATAACCTACGAAATCATAACATCAAAATGCGGAAACATAATAGAACCAAGTTCTATTCCAATCAGATAGCAAAGTACGTCAAGTCCTTGTCCATAATTAAAACGTCATAATTATCAAATAAATCATCCAACCATCTAAGTTATTACATTCCGAAATCCAAATACTCAAATACAAGTTCATGAGTAACTTTATTCAAAACATGTAAAATAAGTCTTCCAAGCTCCTATGCCTGGTCCGTCTTACGTTCATCGTTCCCCTAATTACCTGTATCATCAACTAGGGTAGAAGTAGGGCGTTAGAACAACGCGCCTAGTAGGTATTCCAGTTACGGCTAACACATGGTTAGTACAAAACATATAGAATAATATAGTGATGTCAAAACCATATAGAATCCATGCCATGCAGTGATGACAAATATGCAATAAGTCCCACCCATCACATGTACATAAATGTACCCACCACATAGGTCTTCCGGACGCCCCGGCGGAGTGTGGACCCTCCATATTCTTCTTGATGGAAATCACATCAAGGTAACGCACATAGGTTTTTTGGACGCCTCGACGGAGTGTGACCCTTCCGGTTATAAATCCTCCACCCCATGCCATGCATGAGATGCCAATGAAATACATGCTATTTATAACATAAACATAGCATTGAAAATCATCTTTTGAAACATATCCAATACATGTTATTTAAACGAATAAACATAGCATTTAAAATTCAATAATAAAGCATATCCTTTGAAACATAATCTCATCAAATAAGATAAACATAAAGTACATAAATCCATGGTTTCAAAGAGGTGGAATCCTACCAAAGACCGTTCACGAATCCTTGCATTTCCTTTCAAAATTCGATCACCGATTGCACACTGCTTACGAGATCCCTTTACCTTATAGTAAAACAATTTCATAACCAAGTCCCACTTGATTTTTCAAAGTTCTAAGTTCATAAACAAAACCCCATGGGGTTCGGCCATACACCATGGCCGAACCCGTAATCTACCATTTTTGTTCTTAATTACAATTAATTACCATTATGCCATTGTTCATAATCATAGGTTTCTTTCTTGCTTAGATTTCACATAATCCATTCATACTTCCAAAGCACATAGTCCCATAATTAATTCATGGGTTCGGCCTTACCTCATGGCCGAACCCATTGTTCCATATTTTTCGTATAATTACTAAGAATGCCATCCATGGCTTACATAACCAATAATCCTATCATTGCAACATTAAAATCATAATTGATTAAACATAGACCATAATTTGATTCATGGGGTTCGGCCATACACATGGCCGAACCCATGATGCCTAAGTTGCCATAAATAATGTCCACCCTTCCATATTTGGAAGGTTTCCATAATCATCTTCCATGGTCTATAAATAGGTAAATTCTTATTTCAATGTGCACTTCCAAGAATAGAAACTTTCCCCCATGATTCAATTACTCATAACCTAAACCATAGATTTAATTCATGTGGTTCGGCCATGCATGATGTCCAATTTTTCCATTCATATTACTTCTCATAATTAAATGTTTCCAAAAAATAAACTACTCCTTTCCATAATTGGAGTGCTTTCCAATTTAGCAACTCCTTCCATATTTAGAAGCTTTCCTTATTAAGCAAACACCTTCCATAATTGGAAACTTTCTAAATTTAGCAAACACATTCCAAAAATAGAAGGTTTCCAAAAATAATAACCTTCCTTCCATATTTAGATTGCTTTCCAAATTTAATCCCCATTCCAAAAATAACCCCATGGGGTTCGGCCAAGCACCATGGCCAAACCCTATGGTACATGACCTTCATCAATGGTTTAGATCCATTAAACTCAAACACCAATCCATTAAAATATTTGGTGGGCTTCGGCCATACACCATGGCCGAACATCACCCCTTCTTTTCATTACTATGGATCCAATCAGCTTAGCCAGAATCATGGTTCGGCCATGCCATGGCCGACCCACATTCCTATCCAAATCTCCCTTTAAAATTATCAAACTCTCCCATGGGTTTTCATCATTCAAATTTATAAATCTAAACCATACATTCCCATGGTTTTTATCATTCAAAACCATCATGAAATCACCATGTCTTTCCATGATCTAAAATCTAAGAACATAAACCTATGAATTAAAACACTTCTTTCCATGGGGTTCTTTCTTTTCCATTTAAATCATTAAATCATCACCAATCTTCCTCCATGGGGTTCTTTATTTCGAAATAAATTATCAAATAAGAATACCAACCTTTTCTTGCTCTTCCAACCTTTCTTCTTTCCTTAGCCTCTTTCTTCTTCTTCTTGTTGGCTGCCTTCTTCTTCTCCTTGATGTAGCCGAAAGTCAACAATTGAGAGAGATGGAATAAAATTCGGCTAAGGGTTGTAAAACCGTGAGCCTTGTCCCTCTCTCCCTTTTATAATCTTCCTCTTAATCCAAATTTAGGAAGTGCTTAAGATAGCTACTCCCTCCCTTAAGCCATGCGCCCTTGTTTCCCTTGCCGTGTGCACCTTTCCTTGTTTAGTGAGTGCTGACCTCACTTCCTTATTTAAGAACCTTCCCTTAATCCTATCTCTATTTAAATTAGATAGTTTCCTTGGATACTAATCCATGCGCATAACCTATATATTTATTATCTAAAATTCGGCCATGCATAATCTTTTAATTAATTTAAGATTATATGCATTCCTTTTTTAAAACATCCCATGCGCATAATCTTGGATATGATAATCCCTCCACACGGCCAAGGCAATCTTTTATTTTTAAATTTAGATATCATGCATCAAAATAATTCAACACATTTAAATTTCAATAACACTAATTCCACAATCAATTGGGTCTTAATTGGGTCATGGCCCAATTCTTTATCCAAATAAGATCCAATCTAAAATTCACAATTAAAAATGGATAAATTTCATAAAAAATAAAATTGAAAATCCTAGGTGTTACACAAGAGGCCTAAGATTAAGGAAATGCATGGACCATGATTGGGCAAAAGCAAGGTGGTGGAGTCTAGCCCAAGCAAAGCAAAACAAGATGGGAAAAGCCAGGGTTTCCATCTCATTCTCATCTCACTCTCCCTCACTCCCTCCCTCTCCTAGCCGACCCTCTCTCATCCAAGACAAAGAAAAACACTTAGAGAAAGAAGAAAAAGACTTAGAGAAGAATTGGATCTCAAGCTTGGCCGACCACCCTCTCAAGACCAAGACTTAGGATATTTTCCCATTCTCTCCTCCCCTCCCTCTCTCAAACCTACCACCATCTTGGCGGAACCAACCCTTGGTGATCTCATCTTGATCAAGCTCATATATTGGCCGAAGATCAAAGAGAAGAGGAAGAGGGAAGGCTAAGGATCAAAGAGGAGCAAAAGGAAACCGGAAGAGCAGCGGGATTGGTAAGTAGTCCTCAACAAGAGTTTATTTTTCAAAGAGTTAAAAGGAAACCATGAAATCCCATTTTCTTGGATTAAATGGTGGCCAAAATATTATGGGCCATGGATCTAAAATCTACCCAAGAAATGGGATGGGAAATGGACAAACCCTAATGGGTAAGATAGGCTATGAATAATGAAATACTAAGGACACTATGTATATATGGGTTATGTATGCATGCATGGCAAAAATGGATTAAGGATCATGGTTCGGCCATTGCATGGCCGAACCCTAACTGTTATGGATACATGCAAAGGACCTCATGCATGTCAAGAATAAGGTATATGATCTAAGATCATGGTTTGGCCTTTGCATGGCCAAACCGTAGGGTTTCTTGTATGAGAACCATCAAGTAACAAATCATGGAAATATGATTTTTGAAGAAATAATAAACCATAGGGTTCGGCCATGTTGTATGGCCGAACCCTATGGAAGGATATTAAGTATTTCTCCATGGGTTAAAGGGTGAAAACCATAGAATGATTGGTTAATGGTTTTAGGGTTTTGAATGGCTAAATGTTAGAAAATTTTAAAGGGGTCAAGTGAGGAAACCATGAAGAAATGTTAATGAGTATTTATGGTCTCAAACCTTGCAAATGAAGATGAACCATGGACCATGGGTTCGGCCATGTTGTATGGCTGAACCCCATGGAAAGATTTTGGTGGACTTAGATGTCTTTTGAACCATGAAGAGGATGGGGAATATGGGTAAGTTAATGGACTCAAAATGTAGTTAATGATGATCTAAATGTATGATTGAAACCCCCTCAAGATGGGACCTTGCTGTGGATCTAAAATGTTGTAAAAGATCCAAGAAATGTGGAAAATAACATCATGGGTTCGGCCATGGTGTATGGCCGAACCCCATGACCCATTTTATGAGTCATTTCATGGGTTAAGTATAGATCTATGCATGTTTAAAATGAATGGGTATTAAGTTAAGGAAATGGCTGATTTATAATGGGTTTTGTGTCATGATTAATGAGGCATTGATGGATCCATGTTTATGGATCAGTTAGGGATATGGACATGCATAAATGAAATGTTATTAACCATGGAAGAAGGAGTGGCAAAAATGTAAATATGGCCAAAATGAAGAACCATGGGTTCGGCCATGGTGTATGGCCAAACCTCATTGGGGATGGTTGTGGACTTAGGGACTTTTAATGATGACCATATGTGTTGGATAAATGAACCAAAGGGTGGCTGATTTTAGACCACATGACTAAATGGATCTAAGGATTTAAAAGGGACCCAAAACCTAGTTAGTGAGGTTCGACCATGGTGTATGGTCAAACCCCACTAAGACATATATAATGGACTTAGGCATGGTTGAAACATTGGGTTAATTTGTTGATGTGTAATAAGGTAACAGGATCTTGCAAGCGGTGCGCGAGCGGTGACCGAATTCTTGGACGGAAACGCGAGGCATATTAGTTGGTCTTTGGTAGGATTCCTACCTCATTGAAAACCATGGAATATGTGTATATGATGCTTTTACTTGAATTATTTTGGTATCAAATGTTATGTCTTATTGATGGGATTTTGGATGCTATGGAGTTTATTATTATTAAATAGCATGTTGCACTTGCACCTCATGCATGGCATGGGAGGGATAGTATGGAGTTGTGATACTTTGATGAGGTTTTTCCATCAAGAGGGATACTATGTGTTTGTGAGACCTTGATGAGGCATTTCCATCAAAAGGGATACTATGTGTTTGTGACACCTTGATGAGGTTTTTCCATCAAGAGGGATACTATGTGTTTGTGACACCTTGATGAGGTTTTCCATCAAAAGGGACTAAGTGTTTGTGATACATTGATGAGGCTTTCCATCAAGAGGGATACTATGTGTTTGTGATACCTTGATGAGGTTTTTCCATCAAGAGGGATACTATGTGTTTGTGACACCTTGATGAGGCTTTTCCATCAAGAGGGATAGTGTTTGTGATACCTTGATGAGGTTTTTCCATAAAGAGGGATACTATGTGTTTGTGATACCTTGATGAGGCTTTTCCATCAGGAAGATACTATGTAATGGTGATATGGATGATGGGTGGGATTCATGACATATGACACCCATTGCATGGCATTGACTTGCATGGTTTTGATATTATTTATATCTATGTGTTTGTTTATACTAATCCATGTGTTGACCCTACTCGGAGTACCTACTGGGCACGTTGTCTAACGCCCTACTTCCACCTTAGATGATGACGCAGGAAATGGAGGAAGTGAAGGACGTGACCAGAGCCAAGCGTAGGAACTTGGAGGAGCGAGATAGTTTATTTACTTAAGTTTTATTTTGGAAATGTAATTTGAGTAACTTAGCTCGTTGGACTGTAATAATTTAAATTACTTGCTATGATTTGGACTTTATTTTGGACATTCTAATTTTGAAGTAATTATTAATTAAGTGATGTAATTCATTGCTATCTAAAATTGGTAGGATAGAGTCTATTATAATTCCGCAAGCTTACTTCCAACGTGTGAACCGTTCTCGTGGAGTTAGTTCCACGCACACGTAGGGTTGACCAGTTAAGGGCCGGGCTTTGAAAGCACGGACTTAGCTCGCGTCGTGACGTCCCGCTCTCTTGTCACTCTTTATTTCCAAATATATATATATATATATATATATATGTGTGTATATATATATACTCTGATTTTCAGCTAAGCGAGTGAAAAGAGGCGGGCGTTACATGTATTGGGTTACATTGGCATTCAAACGTTGAGTTGCAAAACTTGTAGTCCTGTGAACTTGAATGTATCACAAGCACACACTCTCATCCTCAAATTAAAAATCTTATTGGAATGTATTATGTCTTTCCAATGGTCTTGAAAAGCATTATCTTGGAAAATCATTAGACATTGGAAATGAGTTTTTGGAGAACTGTTCAAATTAGGAATATTATCCTTCTCCAAGTGGTGTGCATCCAATTTTTAAACCTTAAATTGGTACATTTGTGAGAAAAAAGTCACATATGGTTTGACTGCAACCTTGTAATGTACCTTTGTCTTGGCTTTCAAGAACAATCAAATGTAGAATCTTAAAACCAAATGGATTTTGGTAGTGAAAGCCAACATGGTTATGTGGTCCAAATGTTAATGGACTTAGTGCATTGTGCTCTCAAATTATTGATCAAAGGAGAGCACACCTTAGAATGCTTAAGGGAGGAACCAAGCTTCCATATGTGTAACAAATTTCCAAGGATAAGTATTGTTCATTCATAGACTTATTATTGGTATATATTTTGATGAATGAACTTGTTTGATGCATATGTGCTTGTGTTGTTAAAATTTTATGCATCACCTTTCATGAACTATGTGCTTAATTGGTGCATGCTTTATTTAGTTTATGATGTGTTGCACTCATATGTTCTTATCATGGAATATTTTGGTATGAGTGTTTTTCTCTCCTTTTACATGCATAACTTATGTTTTCAAACATGGTATTATTCTTAAAAATGCATGTGGCCATTGCCCCTCATTCTCCATCTCCTCTTAGTCTAACAATTGGGACTTGTTGAAAAATAGTAACTGTGGTATGTTTGTGCTTATTACCCTTTGTCAATTTATGACAAAAGGGTGGGAAATATTAGAAGCTTGGTGTAAGATTAAGTTAAAGGGAAAAAAAATTGAAGCCTTAAATAAGCTTAGAAGGAGGGGAGTCTATGATTAAGGGGGAGATTAATCATCGACTAAGGGGGAGGAAAGTTAGTATATTAGTCCATGTGTTAAAAGGGAGAAATATTGTTTTTATTGGACTAATGTTTGAAGGGGAGACCTATGCGTGCACGTAACTTGCATTGTTTGTGTGTACATGTACATGTACAGGATCACAATGGAGCTTGCAAGCTAAGCAAGATGAAGGTCACATCTTGAAGCATAGAGTCTAGGATTTATTTGTCATTTGAATATGTACTTTAAATGGTTGTATCATTTGTATTCAAATGTATGTATATTGGGTTGGGCTAAGTCATAGAGTTTGTATTCATTATCTTCTAGGTGTTTTGTCATGGAAATAGACAAAGGGGGAGAATGTTAGTGCCCCAGCTTGTAGAATCATTTATTTGTCAATTCCAAGACTTAGGTGAAGCACTATCTCGGAAGGTTGAAGCCAATGAAAACGACTCAAGTGATGAAGATTGAATCGAGTGCTTTGAAGATGGAAGATTAAGTACAAGATTCATCATCACCAAGTGTATGACAATTGTTAGTGCCTCGGTTTGGCCAATTCCCTAAGTTTGTCAATTCCATGACTTGAAAAGAAGCACTTGCTAGAAGCTTTAAGACCCAAGGTGATTAAGAGTGAAGATCATGCTCCACCGAATCAAAGCTCATCGTTATGGAAATAACAAAACTGGTATTATGGCCATAAATGACTTTAGGTGGTACCCACACCTTAGAGAGGACTATCCCTAGGTTACTGGAACAAATGGTTAAATCATAGAAAGCATAGAGAGGAAATTTGACAGTGAATTGGAACCCAAGTTGGAAATATCTATTTGGTTTCACTGTCATCTTGATCAATCGACCCCTCAGTGGAGACAGGATCCCCCGACATAGGTTAGTCTGGTCGACAAGATTGACATAGGTTCTGGATCAGTGAACTGTCATTTTGGGAAAGCCTCTGATCGAGAGTCTTTTATGCACCGACCCCTTGGTGAAAGGCTGAAATGACCTATCATGGTCAACGACTCGCCGATAAGATTTATAAGTTTTGGAACTTAGAATTCAGGTGAGCTCTCTAGAAAATAGACATATCGGTAGTTCAAAGGCTGATCGAGAGTAGCCATGACCGACTCCTCGGTAAAGGGCCACAGGTCGTTCTGGGAATGACTGGTTTCTGGACTTGAAACTCTGTAAGCGTGGTGTTACCCCAGATCGTGCCTATCGTATGGACCGACCTCTCTGTACCATATTTGTCGACCCATCGGCGACAACGACATGTCGATCCAGAAAGAATATTATTGTTGGGAGTGCATTATTGCGCAACGGTCGGGTTGTTGAACGGTAACATTTCTAGTCACCGACCCCTCGGTGCGTCCGACTTGTTGGTACATTACCGTTGCTGCAACTGGTTACCTTTTCTATAAACTAATCTTTGTGTTTTGTAACGCCCGCCCATTTTCACTCGCTTATTCCCGTAAATCAGAGTCTATTTTTTATAACAGAGTAGAGTGATAGAGAGCAGGACGTCACGACGCGAGTTAAGTCCGAACTTCTAAAGTCCGACCCTTAGCTGGCCAACCCTATGTGTGCATGGAGTCAGTCCATGAAAACGGTTCACACATAGCAATATAAACATGCAGAATAAAAATCATAACATGCGGAAACATAATAGAACACAGTTCTATTCCATTCAGATAGCAAAGTACATCAAGTCCTTAATCATCATTATCTTAACGCAATTATCCAATAAAATATCCAACCATAGCAAATTCATCTAAGTTATTACATCCGAATTCTAGATACTCAATATACAAGCCCATGAGTATCTTAAACAAAATATAAATTAAAAGCATCCAAGCTCATGTGCCTCGCCCGTTTCGCGTTCATCGTTCCCTTCGTTTCCTGTATCATCCACTAGGGTAGAAGTAGGGCGTTAGAACAACGTGCCCAGTAGGAATTCCAATTAGGGTTAGCACATGGGTTAGTACCAAAAATCCAGATATAATATATATCAAAACCAGTTATAATAAATCACACCATACTTATAAAATATCGTATCCAAAACAGTGTATGATAATAGAGATCCAATCATACCGATAAAAACTAGAAAACCTTGCATGATAATAAAGATCATAATCATATCGATTCAATGCCATGCATGCTATCATATGCAATGAGTCCTACCCATCACAAACACATAGTAACCTCTTGATGAAAGCTCCTCATCAAGGTATCCCCACGATTGTATTACGGATGCCCCGACAGAGTGTGGATTTCCAGTTACATTTCATACACAATATCCTCTTGATGGAAAGCTCCTCATCAAGGTATCCCCCACGATTATATTACAGACGCCCCGACGGAGTGTGGATCTCCGGTTACAGTTCATACACAATATCCTCTTGATGGAAATCACATCAAGGTACCCCACATAGGTTTTTGGACACCCCGACAGAGTGTGGGCCCTCCGGTTACCTTTCATCCCTCCCATGCCATGAATGAGATGCAAATGCCAACATGCTATGTAGAAATACAAATCATAGCATTTCAAACTCACATTTAAACCACATGCTATTTTATCATATAAACATAGCATTTAAAATCACAATTTGAAACATAACCCTTGCAACATATATTCATCAAATAAGATAAGAAAACATTGTACATAATCCCATGGTTTCAAAGAGGTGGAACCCTACCAAAGACCGCTAACGTGTCCTTGCGTCTTTCGTCCGGTAACGGGACCGCTTACGATCGTACACACGTTGTGAGGTCCCGTTACCTTATAATATAACAAGCAATTAAAACCAAGTCCCACTTGATTTACAATAATGTTTAAGCCCATAAACACAATCCTCATGGGGTTCGGCCATACACTATGGCCGAACCCATGGTCCCTTATTTTTGACCATAATTATTTATGCCATTATTCCCTCCATGGTTAATCACCATCATATTTATTCATGTTTAGATTCAAAACATAGATCCATAAACATCTAAGTCTAGCAAACCTTTCCCATGGGGTTCGGCCACACACCATGGTCGAACCCATGGTTCATTTATTTACTTATTTACCTTCCTGCCATTTCCTTTATCACCTTAGATTTGGGTCCAAAATTGATCCATTACATAATTCATGATTGGTTCATAATTCATAAAAAAAAACCCCTCATCCCTTGGTATGGTAAACCATTCATTAAAATTATACAAAGACCCAGACATGGCCCATTAATTCACTTAATTACAATATTGCCATTATACCTAATAACATAACTTATGAACATAGGTCTATATGTAATTAAATCCCTCATTACCTTAAACATGCATAACCACTCTAAGTGTCCCTTAAAATATTCCAACACATGGTCCATCAAATAATTCATCGGGTTCGGCCATACACCATGGCCGAACCCTATGCCCATTATTTTGACCTATTTACAATCATGCCATTGCTTCTATGAACCTCATGTTTAGGTTTCCAAAACATAACTCCATGTTTTAATCCACAAACCTACATCATGGGGTTCGGCCATACATCATGGCCGAATCCATGATCTTTCATCTCCTTATTCCTAGGTCCAACAACCTAAACATAACCCATAATCCAATAATATAATCCATAAGTATATATTTGCATTCTCCAATTGGTCCACCTTTCATTTAAAATCCTACGTCCATACATGACCCATAAATTTGGTTCATGGGGTTCAGCCAAACATCATGGCCGACCATGATCTTTCATTAATTTCACCTATTAACAATTTTGCCATCACCTTCATCACCTTAGGTTTTGGTTCCAAAACCGATCCATAAAACCCATATGATCCCTTAGTTGGTTCATGGGGTTCGGCCATACACCTTGGCCGAACCCTATGATGCATAACTTCCCAATTATAGAAACTTTCCAAATTAGTCTCCCTTCCATAATTAGAAACTTTCCAATTTAATCTCCACCTTCCATACTTAGAGACTTTCCAATTAATCTCCACCTTCCATATTTAGAAACTTTCCAATTAATCTCCACCTTCCATAATTAGTCAATTATCGTTCATTAAAAATCCCAATACACCTCCATGGGGTTCAGCCATACACCATGGCCGAACCCTATGGTTCAACCCTTTTTATTAAATCATTTAAACCCCTATTAACCAACTCCAATATAAATTCCTTAATAATTTAAATCCATAATTAAACCTTATGGGGTTCGGCCATACACCATGGCCGAACTCATGATCTTTTAATTTGGCCAACATTTACAACTTTGCCATCCATTAAAAACATAACCAATGCTTCTCCATTTAAACCCTCTAAAATCATAGACCTTTGCTAACAAACTCCCATGGGGTTCGGCCACATACCATAGCCGAACCCTATGGTCCACTAATTCCTTTTAAATCATGTATCAACTTTTGATTTTCAACCTTTTCAAACTCCATTTATAGATTAATCAATATTCTAACTTCCATAAAAATTCACCAAAGTCCTTCCATGGGGTTCGGCCCTTCATCATGGCCGAACCCTATGGTTTATCAATTCCTTTTAACCCTTTAAACTCATGTAAATTTATTAACAAACTCACATAGCTTTCATCATTAAAAATCCATAATTAAACCATGTCTTTCCATGGTTTCATAGAAATAACCCAAAGTTCCTCCATGGGGTTCGGCCCTTGATCATGGCCGAACCCTATGGTTCATCAACTTCTCATTAAAACATACCAATATCATCTCCCAATTCTCTTCCATGGGGTTTGGCCATACACCATGGCCGAACCCTATAGTTCTTTTTCTTTTAATAAAAAAAATTAAAACCACTTACCGGTTCCGCTACTCCTCCGGTTTTCCCTCGGTTGTTCTTGCTCTTCCAATCCTTTTCTTCCTTGGCCTTCTCTCCTCCTATATCTTTCTCACTTGCTGGCTGCCTTTCTTTGTATGTGAATGCCGTGAGATATAGTTTGAGAGAGGGAGAGAAGATGCTTTGGAATAGAAATTACTCCAAGTTCTTGCCTTGTGGGTGGTCGGCTTTGTGTATCCCGTGTACCACTTGTGCTTGCTTCTCCTTTATTAATCTCCATTGGTTCCATCTTTAGACAATGCCGTATTTCACCAATGGAATAACTCCCAATTTAGAGGGTGCCATGCGCCCCATGCGCCCCTCTTGTTGCCTTAATTAATCCTCCATTGGTTCCTAACTTAGAAGGTGCCATTTTAATCAAGGAAAGACCCCTCTTTAGAGACTCCAACCCATGCGTATATCTCATATGCGGCTAAGACAATCTCTATTTTTAATCTTAGATATCTTCTATATTTAGCAATATGACATGCGCCCCTTACATTTAGCAAATCCCTTTTTAAAATTATTCTATCACAACATGCGCATATCTCATGAATAAACATATCTCCCACACGGCCATGCATCCTATCTTCCTTATTTAATAATTCCTTAATTTCACTCTTAACCAAGGAAATACCCCTTTTAAATTGATCTCATGCGCATTAACATGGATATGCAAATCCCTATACACGGCCATGCATATTTATCCCAAGTTCCTTTATGCGCATTACAATTTATCCAAATCCCTTATTTATCTATATTGCATTTCTAATGCAAAAATTAAATGGGAAATTTCTGTAAATATTTATAACTTGAAAATCTGGGGTGTTACATGTGTAACACCCTGGATTTTCAAGTTATGAATATATATGAAAATTGTCCACTTAATTTGTGAATTAATGGAGAGAGACCTTAGATGGGTAAGGTGTTTGGTCAATTGCCCAATTAAGACCCAACGGATTATTGGATAAAGTACAATTGAAATAAATGGGTGAGATTTATTTAATTGGGTCAAGATTGTTAATTGGGTCAAATGCCCAATTGGGACCCAATGGGTCATGGTTGACTTGGTTGACCACCAAGTGAGTTCAAGCTTAATTAAATTGGGGCTGAATTAAATTGGAAATGGAATCAAGGAAATGAGTTGATTTTAAGTGAGTTAACTAGAGTTGATTTAAAGATATGAGTTGAGTTAAAGAGGTGGGTTGAATGGGAAGTTAATGGGACTTTCATTTTAATGAGTGGAGTGGGAAGATGGAGAGTTGCATCTCATAAACCAAACACCACCATGTACACACGTTGGGGGAGGTCGGATGAAACTCCAAATGAAGCTTTAAATGAGGGAGGTGAAGGGTTTTGATGTTACACAACACATGTTCAAGGGTACACGTTGGAACATGGAGGGTTTCCATCTCGTGATGGAAGCCCAAGGGTCATACGGTTGGGAGTTTCATCTCATGGGATGAAACCCCCAAAGTAAATTATAATGAGGGAGGTGAAGAGCCATGGTTGTTACAATGGGGCATCAACCAAAAGACACCACTCTTGGCCGAATTCTATAGTCTTCATCTCACTCTCTTCCTCTCTCTCTTGGCCGAACCACCTCTCAAGACAAGAAACACTTAGGATATTTTCTACCCCAAGCTTCCCCCTCTCACACAAAGCTAATCCCCCTCTCAAGACAAAGGACTTAGAGTATTTTCTATCTCAAGCTTCTCTCTCTCTCTCAAACCTACACTCTTTGGCAGAACCCTCTCTTTGGGTTTTCATCTCAAGAGCTCTCAAGCTCACTCTCGGCTAAGGATCAAGGAGGAAGAAGAGGCTAAGGAGGGAGAAGATTGGAGGAGCAGGAAGGAGTGAAGGAAACCGGAGGAGTCGCGGAATCGGTAAGTACTTGATGAAACTTTATTAAGTAAGAAAAGATGATCATGGATCATGGGTTGGCCTTGCATGGCCAAACCCTAATTTTATTATGGCTAAGGACTTTATGCATGACTCATGTATGGAATGATGAATGAGATCATGGTTTGGCCTTGCGTGGCCAAACCCTAAGTTTTATGTATAAGAACCCTCAAGGACAAAAAGGGGTGGATGAGGTTCGGCCATGATGTATGGCCGAACCACCAAAGAATATGATCATGGTTATTTGATTTATGAGAGAAAGTGATGAACTGGTTGAACCCCATGGAAGGTTTCTAATGATTTTAAAAGGTTTTAAATGGATGTATGCTGGTGACTTTAAAGGGTTCTAAAGGAGGGAAGTAATGGAGTAATGTTAATCATTTTAAATGGTCTCAAAGGTTGTAAATGGTGAAGAACCATGGACCATGGGTTCGGCCCTGGTGTATGACCGAACCCCATGGAGGGATGTTGATGGACTTAGATGCATTTGGATCATGAAAGTAATGGAAGTCATGTTGATGGACTTCGGATTGTAAATGATGACCTAAGGGTATTATTAAACTCCCCCATGGAGGGACTTGATTTATGGACCTAATGTGTAAATGATTTAAGAAGGAGAATGAAAAATGACATCATGGCATGGCCTAACCCCATGAACCATTTTAATGGGTTATTTATGGATCTAGGCATGTTTTAATGAATGAAATGTTTAGTCATGGATCTATGTTATGGACTTAAGTATGGATAGGTAAATTAGGTGATTACCTATGGAAGGAAATAATGGCCAAATGGTAAATTAAAGGACCATGGGTTCAGCAATGGTGTATGGATAGAATGATGGCTAAGATGGAAATTTGATTAAAATGATGGATCATGGGTTCGGCCATGGTGTATGGCCGAACCCCATGGAGAATGTTTTTGCAGTCTTAGGGTTTATTAATACTAAATGATTAACTTATGTGTGATTGGTTAAATCAAAAGAGGGACCAAAACCAAGTGAGTGAGGTTCGGTCATGTTGTATGGCTGAACCCCACTAAGCCATGTTTATGGACTTAAACATGGGTGAAAATAAAAAGGGATCATCGTGTTAATGTATTGATATGTAAGAAGGTATCGGGACCTCACAAGCGGTGTACGATCGGTGAACGGTTTTTGGACGAAAATACAAGGACAAGTTAGTTGGTCATTGGTAGGATTCTACCTCATTGAAAACCATGGATTATGTATATGTGAATGTTTTTATTTGACTTATTTTATTATCCAATGATATGTTTTAATGATGAAATTTTAATGCTATGATTTATACTATTACATAGCATTTGAACATTTGCATCTCATGCATGGCATGGGAGGGATGATATGTAACCGGAGACCACGCTCCGTCGGGGCGTCCGTAAGGCATTCATGAGAGTACCTCGATGTGCATTATCCATCGAGAGGGTTGTATGATTGATTTGTAACCAGAGACCACGCTTCGTAGGGGCGTCTGTAAGGCATTCGTGAGGGATACCTTGATGAGGAGATTCCATCAAGAGGATGTTTGTGATTGTGTTATGGATGATGGGTGGGACTCGTTGCATATGACACCCATGACATGACATTGTTTTACATGTTTTTGATAATATGTTATCCATATGATTTTTGTACTAACCATGTGTTGACCCTACTTGGAGTACCTACTGGACGCGTCGTCTAACACCCTACTTCTACCCTAGTTGATGACACATAAAATGAACGAGACGATGGGCGTGATCGGAGCCAAGCTTAGGACCTTGGATGTTTTAGTTTCATTTTACTTAAATTATACATGGACGATGTAATTTGAGCAGCTAGCATTCGGACTGTAATAACTTAGATTATTTGCTATGGTTTGGAATGTTTATTTTGGATATTTTAACTTAACATAATCATTGTTAAATAATGGATTACCTTGCTATCTAAAATGGAATAGAATTATTATTCTATTATAATTCCGCATCTATGATTTATTCTGCATGTTTAACTTGAGTACGTGTGAACCGTTTTAGTGGACTTGGTCCACGCATACGTATGGTTGGCCAGTTAAGGGTCGGGCTTTGGAAGCTCGGACTTAGCTCGTGTCGTGACCCTCCCGCTCTCTCTCTCACTCTTTTATTTTAAAAAAAAAATAGACTCTGATTTTCGGTGAGTGAAAAAGGGCGAGGCGTTACATTGTGCAACTAGTTGGCATCCTTCGGCAATATCAATTGGACCATCATCTTTATCAGTGAGCTTAAACAAGGGCCAAAAGAAGGATCACTCTCTCTCTCGTGCTTACACTTGGGGAATCATATACAACTAATCTTATGGATTGAGTTTGTGAGAGAGAGAGGAGGAAGGTAAAATCATAAACAACCAACCTATTGATTGAGTTTGTAAGTGAGAAAGGGAGAAGAGGAAAGAAAAACCATAAACAACCAATCTATTTATTGAGTTTTTGAAGGAGGAAAAGAGGAAGAAAAGAACATAAACTAGGAAACCTTTGGTATAACCAGTTTCCTTGTTGCCCTAGATTGTGATTTCTTTATGACGATTATAAGACGGAGCATCGGCACCGGCACACATTGGGTGGATCTTGAAGAAGCACACATCAAAAGAAAGAGCTTTAAAGGCAAGTGTTTCTTGGTTTTAATTTTGTTTTAAAACATTTGTTTCGAAAGTGGATTAAGGAAGATTGGTTTTGGAACTACTATAAAAAATCTGGAGCGTCGTATCCGGTGCATGTAAAGGGTGGAATTCCAAGCAAAATGGATAAGTGGAATTTTTATTTATAGTGGTGGGTGAAATTCCCACCCGATTGAGTGAGGTGAAATTCCTACTCTAATTGTGAGGGTGTAGGTCCCTACTTAGTGAATTTAGGGGATAGCACAAGGTTGAGCGAGTCCTAAAGGGGTGGATGTAGGTTGGATAACCGAACCACTTTAAATTGGTCTTATGGTGTTTGATCTTTGTGTGTTTATATTTATCATTTAAATACTCTTCTCAACACACATCACTTTGCATATTGATTATCTTATTTTAAACATTGTGTACAAGTATTGATAATCAAGCATTATGTAAAGGGTCATAAACTTAGTGTGATCACTTAGAGAAATATCACACGAAACAAATCTCTTGATGAATGTTCCGCTATACTCAAATCAATCAAGAAATTTGTAAACACTATGAAAAATAGGATTTACCTATTCACAAACCCAAATCTCCCCCCCCCCTCCCCTGCACTCTAGGGTCAAATTGTGTTCTAGTACCATGAGAAGGGAACTTTCATAATTCTTGATCGGATGGTGAAAGTGATTTAAAAACATGAGATCTAACAATGGTTTTGGACAAACACTTGTATGTTGAACATGTAGATCATTTTTCATGCACTATTCCTTGAGTTAAATTGGTGTATCTTGGTGAATTTGAAAATATTTTTGCAAGAGTTTGTTGGTTTTGGCATTTCATGAGCTACACTACTTGTTGCATGTTTTGTAAATGACATATGTTTTCTCATACTTCATTTATATACTCTTCATTGGTATATTCTTGTGAAATAAATTTATGTCTTGTGTGTTTGTGCCCTTATTCCTATTATTTTCATTGGTACATGTTATGAGGAATGATCTCGGTTCATGTGCACCATGTTTTGCTAAACCTAAGAATGCCTTATCATATGACATCACACATGAGCAATGGTCTTTCAAAAGGTATATTAAAAATGTCCAAGGTTATTAGAATGGATTGGATCAAAATTTTAGCTGGATTCAAATTGGTATATTGATCCAAGATCCAAGTCTTTGTGCCTATATTAGTGAAATGGCTTGAATCTTCAATTGGTACAAATTTGTATGAATGTATTGGGTTACATTGGCATTCAAACATTGACTTGAAAAACTTGTAGTCTTGTGAACTTGCATGCATCACAAGCACACACTCTCTCATCCCTCAAATTGAAAATCTTATTGGGATGTATTATGTCTTTCCAATGGTCTTGAAAAGCATTATCTTGGAAAGTGAGTTTTTGGACAACTGTTCAAATTAGGAATATTATCCTTCTCCAAAGGGTGTGCATTCAATTTTTAAACCTTAAATTGGTAGATTTGTGAGAGAAGAATCACATATGGTTTGAATGCAACCTTGTAATGCACCTTTGTCTTGGCTTTCAAGTACAATTGAATGTAGAATCTTAAAACCAAATGGATTTTAGTAGTGAAACCCAACATGGTTATGTGGTCCAGATGTTAATGGACTTAGTGCATTGTGCTCTCAAATTACTGAGCAAAGGAGAGCACACCTTAGATTGTTTAAGGGAGGAACCAAGCTTCCATATGTATAACGAATTTCCAAGGATAAGTATTGTTCATTCATAGACTCATTATTGGTATATATTTTGATGAATTAACTTGTTGTTTGATGCATATGTGCTTGTATTGTTGAATTTTTATTCATCATCTTTCAAGAACTATGTGCTTAATTGGTGCATGTTTTATTTAGTTTATGATGTGTTGCACTCATATGTTCTTATCATGGAATATTTTGGTATGAGTGTTTTTCCCTCCTTTTACATGCATAACTTATGTTTTCAAACATGGTATTATTCTTGAAAATGCATGTGGCCATTGACCCTCATTCTCCATCTCCTCTTAGTCTAACAATTGGGACTTGTTGAAAAACAGTAAGTTTGGTATATTTGTGCTTATTACCCTTTATCAATTTTTGACAAAAAGGGGAGAAATATTAGAAGCTTGGTGTAAGGTTAAGTTAAGGGGAAAAAAAATTGAAGCCTTAAATAAGCTTAGAAGGAGGGGAGTCTATGATTAAAGGGAGATTAATCATTGACTAAAGGGAAGAAAGTTAGGATATTAGTCCATGTATTAAAGGGAGAAATATTGTTTTTGTTGGACTAATGTTTGAAGGGGAGACCTATGGTTCCACCTAACTTGCATTGTTTGGGTGTAAATGTACATGTACATGATCACAATGGAGCTTGCAAGCTAAGCAAGGATGAAGGTCACATCTTGAAGCATAGAGTTTTGGATTTATTTGTCATTTGAATATGAACTTTAAATGGTTGTATCATTTGTATTCAAATGTATGTATATTGGGTTGGGCTAAGTCATAGAGTCTGTATTCATTATATTCTAGGTATTTTATCATGGAAATAGACAGGGGGAGAATGTTAGTGCCCTGGCTTGCTGAGTCACCTATTTGTCAATTCCAGGACTTAGGTTAAGCATTATCTCGGAAAGTTGAAGCTAATGAAACAAGACTCAAGTGATGAAGATTGAATCGAGAGTTTTGAAGATGGAAGATTAAGTGTAAGATTCATCATCACCAAGTGTAAGACAATTGTTAGTGCCTCGGCTTGGCCAATTCCCTAAGTTTGTCAATTCCATGAGTCAAAAAGAAACACTTGCCAGAAGGTTGAAGACCCAAGGTGATCAAGAGTGAAGATCATGATCCACCGGATTGAAGCTCATCGTTATGGAAATCATAAAACAGGTATTATGGCCATAGATGACTTTAGGTGGTACCTACACCTTAGAGAGGACTATCCCTAAGCTTAGTGGAACAAATGGCTAAATCATAAAAAAAGATAGAGTGGAAGCTTGACAGTGAATTGGAACACAACTTGGAAATATGCATTTGGTTTCACTGTCACTCGATCAATCGTTTTCACTGATCCGTCGATGGAGACAGGATCGACCCATCGTAGTCAAAAGACTAATCAACAAGATTGACATAGGTTCTGGATCATTGAACTGGCATTCTGGGAAAAGCTCTGATAGAGAGTCCATATGCACCGACCCCTCTTTGAAAGGCTGAAACGACCCCTCGCGGTCAATGACTCTTTGATAAGATTTATAAGTTCTAGAACTTAGACCTCAAGTGGGCTCTCAAGAAAACAAACATATCGGTAGTTTAAAGATCGATTGAGAGTAGCCAGGACCGACCCCTCGGTAAAGGGCTACAGGTCGTTCTGGGTATGACTGGTTTTTGGACTTAAAACTCTGTAAGCATGGTGGTTCCCCAGATCGAGCCTCTTGTATGGACCGCCTTCTCTGTACCATATTTTTCGACCCATCGGCAACACTGACATGTCAACCGAGAAAGAATATTACCGTTGGGAGTGCATTATTGTGCAACAGTCAGGTTGTTGAATGGTAACATTTCGAGTCACCGATCCCTCGGTGCGCCCGACCTGCTGGTACATTACCATTGCTGCAACTTGTTGCCTTCTCTATATAAACTAATCTTTGTGCAACTGGTTGGCATCCTTTGGCAAAATCAATTGGACCCTCATCTTTATCAGTGAGCTTAAACAAGGGCCAAAAGAAAGATCACTCTCTCTCTCGTACTTACACTTGGGGAATCATATACAACCATTCTTATGGATTGAGTTTGTGAGAGAGAGATGAGGAAAATAAAATCATAAACAACCAATCTGTTGATTGAGTTTGTAAGTGAGAAAGAAAAAACTGGAAAGAAAAGCCGTAAAGAACCAATCTATTAATTGAGTTTCCTAGGGAGGAAAAGATAAAGAAAAGAACATATACTAGGAAACCTTTGGTATAACCAGTTTTCTTATCCCCCTGGATTATGATTGCTTTGCGACGACTTCAAGGTGGAGCGTTGGCACCGGTACACATTGTTGGATCTTGAAGAAGCACACATCAAGAGAAAGAGCTTCAAAGGCAAGTGCTTCTTGGTTTTAATTTTGTTTTAAAACCTTTGTTCTGAAAGTGGATTAAGGAAGCTTGGTTCCGGAACCACTATAAAAAATCTGAATCATCGTCTACGGCACATGTGGTGGGTGGAATTCCCAGCCAAATGGATAGGTGGAATTTCTATTTATAGTGGTGGGTGAAATTCCCAGCCGATTGGGTGAGGTGGAATTCCTACTCTAATTGTGAGGGTGTGTAATAACCCGAATTTTTTATAAATATATATTGGCATTTATTCATGTTAATTTGAAGCTTGATATAATAAAATGCCAAGTGGACCAAATTTTGGGACAATGGCCCAATTGGGCCATGGATTGGATAAAATCCATTTAATGGGTCAATGAGGACTAATCGGATCAACGATGGTCAAAGTGGGCCCGATAGCCATGTGGGGCCCAATGGATCAAAATCGGTTCAAACCCTAAGGTAAGTGGAAAAGGAGGGAATCTAATTGGGCCATGGGCCCAATGGTTACCCAATAGACCTTGAATTAGAATTGGTTCATTTAATCGGGCAACGGTAAGTAATTGGGTCAAGATTAGTCAAATTGGGTCAAAGGGCCATATGGGACCCAATGGACCAAGGTAATTAAGCCCTAAGGTAAATGGGTATGACAAGAATCTAATTGGGCCATAGGCCCAATGGTGATCCAATAAGAGGGACCAAGGTGACATGGCCAATGGGGCCCACCTCCACCTCACCCATGGAGGTGGCGTGTGGACCCAAGGATAGTGGGGCCGACCACCATGGTTGACTTGGTCAACCATGGGTGGATCTTATAGAAGGAATTTAATGGAATTAAATGAAATATGGGGCTTAATTAACTTAACCTAAAAATCAAATTGATCTAAGTTAATTAACCTAATCTAAATTGGTCAAATGGTCAAAGCCACTCCAACAAACACAAACCACTCTTAAGAAACACAAAATAAAAACCATGGGCTTAAATGGTGGATTGGGCTCAACCACCACCACCAAAGTCAAGCTAGCCCATGCTTGGTTGGTGAGGGAATTAAATGTTGAGCAAAGGCCACTCTCCAACCACCTCCACCTCCTCTCCAACTAACCCATTTCACTCTAGTATTCCTCACACACCAAGATCGTCACCCACCTTGCAAAGGAAGAGAAGAAAAAACTTAGAAGAAAAAGAGAAGAAAAGAGAAGAAAAGAAAAGGAAAAGGCTAAGTATTGACCCACCACCTCAAGATAAACACTTGAAACACCTTTCTCATCACCTTCCCCTCTCCCTCTCTCAAGCAAACCCACTCAACCCCTAGCCGATCCAAGCATGTCCCACCATTGATCAAGCACATCTAGCCGATCAAAGATCAAGAGGAAGGAGATAAGAGGCTAAGGAAATCAAGAGGAGCGACAAAGACCGGAGGAGCTGTCGGATCCGTAAGTATTTCTAAACAAGAGTGTAGATTTTTGTTTATGATTAAAAAGGGAATCCATTTATTAGATAATGGCCAAAAACATCATGGGCCTTGGATCTAAGATCCATCAATGGAAGATTAAGAAATGGATAAACTTAGAGAGAGATAGATTAAATGAATGGATGACCATAGGGTTCGGCCATGTAGCATGGCCGAACCCCATGGTGAATGATGGGTAATTTAATTAAGGTTTGAAGGTTTAAAATGGTGGAGAAGGATTTATGATATTTAGTTTTCAAGTGATTTAAATGGTGATGATTTAGTGATCTATGAGGATTAGGACCCTTAGATGCTCAATGGTTGATGTTTTCTAAAATTTGAAAATTTTGAGTATGGTATGTGATTTTCAAATGGGTGCTAAAAGATGGAAGTGGTGGAGTAAATAAGTTTGAATTATGGAGGTAATGAGGAAATGATTGGTGGTAGAAGTGGATTTTAAATGTAATTAAAAATCAAAAAAAAAAAAATGAGGAAAGACATCATGGGTTCGGCCATGGTGTATGGCCGAACCCATGACCCATGTTTTTAGGTCGTTCATGGGCTAAGTATGGTTTATATATGTAGTTAAACGAAATGGAAATTAAGTTAATGATGAAATTTAGATGGATTTACAAAGTGTATGATATTTTTTTTAGAGGGCCAAAATGAATGAGGATTATTGATTTTAAAAAAAAATGGATGTCTTTTGGACAAAACATTGGTCTAAGAATGGCATCAATGGATGATGAGCATGAACCATGGGTTCGGCCATGGTGTATGGCCGAACCCTTGGTGGTATTTAATAATTTTTTTATGATGGCAAAGTATAGAAATTGGTTAAGAAAAATGGATAGATTGTATGGATGTTTCAAGTATGATATGTGATGTTGGTGATTTAAATGGATGATTTAATTTTCATTAGAGGTATGTTTAAATGGGTAAATGAAACCAAGAAAAATGGGGAAAGAAACATCATGGGTTCAGCCATGGTGTATGGCCGAACCCATGACCCAAATTTTGATCAATTTTAGATTAAGGTTAATGCATGTATCAATGCCTAGGATTTTGTTTTAAAGGGCCAAAAAGAATGAAGATTTGTGATTTTAAAATTGGATTATTTTGGGACAAAACCTAGTCTTTGAAAATGGTGAACCTTAGGGCAGTGATTAGTAGATTTTTAATAAATGGAAAATGATGTAGAAGAATGCTAGATTTTAATGGATTTATAAAAAATGATATGTGAGGTTTTAAATGGAATGAAAATGGGGACTTGAATGGATAAATTACATTCATTGGAGATTGGATTAAAGGGAGTAAAATGGACCCAAGGGAATGGAAAATAGGCACCATGGGTTCGGCCATGGTGTATGGCCGAACCCATGACCCATTTGGAGGTCATGATTATGGGCCAAGCAGTAAATCTTATATGGAGTTAGATGATTACAAATTTAATTAAATAGGTGGCTGATTTTGGGATATGTTATGGAATCATAAATAGGTCTAAGTTATGGATGAAATCTAGACTTAAAATAGACATAAGTGGGTGAATGATTTACCATGGAAGACAAAGTGGCAAAAGGGTAATTATTAGCCACATTGGGGAACCATATGTGGATTAGATGTAAAATTCGATGCAATATGAAAGATGAAAAGAAACGTATAGATGTTGTGTTTAGGCTCGCTCGTTTGAATATTCGAAATGGTCAAAATCGGATTTATGTATGTGATTAAACCAATGGATAATGGGCTAAGTTAAGGGCCGATTTTCAATAAACTTATAATGTATTTAAAGATCATTGAATGGACCTAGGGTTATGATTAGTTAGGAACTTAATCATGGATAACGTATGGACTAATTCGGTAAATGTAATAAGGTAACGTCGCAAACGGTACGCGATCGGCGACCGGATTATCGAGCGGAAAGCATAACGGAACGCGACACGGTATTCGGTAGGATTCCTACCTTTTTGTAAGCGATGGATATGTGATGGTTTTAAATTATTTGATTTGGCTTATGATGGATTGATGATTATAATTTATCTTATGATGTGTTTTTAAGTTATGAATCATATGGATTATATTTTAATATTATGCATTATATGGCTATGTATGGTATATCAAAATTATGGTTATCTATACTACATAGCATAATGCACGTACATCTCATGCATGGCATGGGCGGGAAAATAATGAAACCGGAGTCCATGCTCCGTCGGGGCGACTGAGAAACAAACATGGGGATAATACATTATATGATCATACGGACGATGGGTGGGACACATGACATAGGCACCCATGGCATAACATTCATCACATGCTTATTTTGTTATATGTTATTTTATCGATATATTTGTTATCACTAATCCAGTGTTAGCCCTACTCGGGGTCCTACTGGGCGCGTTGACTAACGCCCTACTTCTACCCTAGCTGATGATGCAGGGGATGGTGGAAGCGGTGGACATGACAGGAGCCAAGCTTAGGAGCTTGGGCAGTGCAGTCTTAGTTTATTTACGTTTACATTTTGGAGATGTAATTTGAAAGTAACTTAGCTTGTTGGGTTGTATAAGTTTACATTCTTGCGATGGTTTGGGCGTTACTTATGGACGATTACATTTTGTGATATAATTATGAACTTAGGGGCATTTTGGTAATTCAATGTTGTATCTTCCCTTTTATCTAAAAACCGGTAGGATAGACTCTATTATCATGTTCCGCAATAATTATAATCCGCGAGCTTACTTCCTACGCGTGAACCGTTCGTGGACTTAGTTCCGCCCACGCGTGGGGTTGGCCAGTTAAGGGTCGGGCTTTAGAAGCTCGGACTTAACTCGCGTCGTGGCATCCGCGCCCTCTCTCACTCTTCTATTTAAAAAAAAAATAGACTCTGATTTTCGGAAAACGGGTGAAAAAGGGCAGGGCGTTACAGGGTGTAAGTCCTCACTTAGTGAATTTAGGGGATAGCTCAAGCTTGAGCGATTCCTAACAGTGGATGTAGGTTGGCTAACCGAACCACTTTAAATGTAATGCCCCGCCCTTTTTCACTCGCTTTCTCTTCCGAAAATCAAAGTCTATTTTTTTTTTTATAAACAAAGAGTGATAGAGAGCGGGACGACACGACCCGAGCTAAGTCCGAACTTCTAAAGTCCGACCCTTAACTAGCCAACCCTATGTGTGCATGGACTAAATCCATGAAAACGGTTCACACATAACAATATCAACATGTGGAATAACATCATAACTGCGGAATTATAATCATAACATGCGGAATCATAATAGAACCCAGTTCTATTCCATTTCAGATAGCAAAATATGTCAAGTCTTTAATCAATAATTAACGTAACATAATTATCCAATCAAACATCCAACCATCGAAGTTATTACATGTCCGAAGTCTAGTTACTCAAATACATGTCCATAAGTAACTTTATTCAAAATATAAACTAAATCATCCAAGCTTTTATGCTTGGCCCTCCTTGCATTCATCGTTCTCCTGGTTTCCTGTGTCATCCACTAGGGTAGAAGTAGGGCGTTAGAACAACGCGCCCAGTAGGTATTCCAATTAGGGCTAACACATGGTTAGTACAAAACATATGTAATAATATCATAATGTTAAAAACCATATAAACCATGCCATGCAATGATGACAAATGCAATGAGTCCCACCCATCACATGTACATAAAAGTACCCACCACATAGGTCTTCCGGACGCCCCAACGGAGTGTGGACCCTCCGGTTTATTCCTAATGGAAAAACACATCAAGGTATCCCACATAGGTTTTTCGGACGCCCCGACGGGAGTGTGGCCCCTCCGGTTACATATCCTTCACCCCCATGCCATGCATGAGATGCCAATGAAACACATGTTATTTTATCATATAAACCTAGCATTTAAAATCACATTTAAAACACATGCTATTTTATCATTTAAACATAACATTTAAAATCACAATTTGAAACATATCCAACACATGTTATTTTTATCATATAAACATTGCATTTAAAACTCGCATTTTGAAACCTATCATTCGCAATATAATTCATCAAAATAAGATAAAAACATTGTACATTAAACCTATGGTTTCAAAGAGGTGGAATCCTACCAAAGACCACTACGTGTCCTTGCGTCTTTCGTCCGGTAACCGCTCACAATCGTACACACCTTGTGAGGTCCCGTTACCTTATAATGTAACAATCAATTAAAACCAAGTTCCACTTGATTTACAATATTTAAGTCCATAAACCAATCCCCATAATTTTCATCATTATAAATCCATAATTAAAATTATTAATATCCTTTCGATTGGGTTCGACCATACCACATGGCCGAACCCTATGGTTCCTTACTTCCTTTTAAACATCATTTAAATAAAACCGATGTCTTTCCAATTAAACCCTTTAAAATCATAAACCTACATCTATGATTTTCATATTCCAATTCCATTAAAATAACTGATATTCTTCATGATTTTTAACCCATAAAATAATCATGTCTTTCCATGGGGTTCGGCCATGCACCATTGCCGAACTCTATGGTCCATCATTTCCTTTAAAACTTCATCATTTATCCCTCAATTTTCTTCCATTAAAATCACCAAAGTCCTTCCATGGGGTTCGGCCATACAACATGGCCGAACCCTATGGTTCATCATTCCATTAATTATACTCAAAACATCTCTTATTCTTCTTCCATGGGGTTCAGCCATACCACATGGCCGAACCCTATGGTTCCTTATTTTCAAACAAAGTTCTTAAAACCACTTACCGATTCCACGACTCCTCCGGTTTTCCCTCGGTTGTTCTTGCTCTTCGAATCCTTTTCCTTCTTGATCTTTCCCTCTTGCTGGCTGCCTTCTCTTCCTTTGATAATGCCGAGAATGAGAACTTGAGAGAAAGAGAGAAAATTTGGCTATGAATGTGTATGTGCCGTGCGCCCTTGCTATGTATTTCTTTTATAAAGCCTTCCCTTGGTCCCAACTTAGAAGGTGCTTAAGATAACAATTCCCCCTTAGGGCCGTGCACCCCTTGCTTCCTTTAATCTCCAATTGGTCCTCTATTTAGAAGGTGCCAAGATGGCAATTGCTTAGTGCCGTGCGTCCCCTTGCTTCCCACTTTGGGAGGGTCCTTTAATTAGCAATTTCCCTTGTTTAAGATATTCTAGGACATGTGCATATCATAGATATGCAATGTCACATACGGCCATAAATAATCTATCTTATTCCTAAAATCTTTCCATGATCCCTTTATGCGCATAATCATGGATTTGCATACCCCATATTCGGCTAAGACATAATGTATTGCTAATTTATTTAAGCCCCAATTATTTTTTATTGAAACCATTTCCAAAACCGTTGGGTCTTAATTGGGCAATGACCCAACATTTTACCCGTATAAGATCCATATCTAATAATTCACAATTTAAATGGGTAATTTTCATATATTTAAATAACTTGAAAATCTGGGGTGTTACATTAAATTGGTCTTATGGTGTTTGATCTTTGTGTGTTTGTATTTAGCATTTAAATACTTTTCTCAACACACATTACTTTGCATATTGATTATCTTATTTTAAACATTGTGTAAATTATGTAAATGATCATAATCTTAGTGCGAATGTTCAAAGAACATATAATCTTAGTGTAACGAGTCATAATCTTAGTTTAAAGGCTTTGTTTGTAACACCCCAGATTTTCAATTTATGAATATATATGGAAATTATCCATTTAATTTGTGAATTAATGGAGATGGACCTTAGATGAGTAAGGAGTTGGGTCAATTGCCCAATTAAGACCCAACGGTTTATGGATAAGTTCAATTGAAATAAATGGATAAGATTTATTTAAGTGGGTCAAGGTTGTCAATTGGGTCAAATGGCCAATTGGGACCCAATGGGTCATGGTTGACTTGGTCGACCATCAAATGAGTTCAAACTTAATTAAAGTGTGGCTGAATTAAATTGGAAATGAAATCAAGGAATTGAGTTGATTTTAAGTGAGTTAAATAGAGTTGAATCAAAAGATATGAGTTGAGTTAAAGAGATGAGTTGAATAAGAAGATGGAGAGTTCCATTTCAAGGGACACCATCATGTGCACACGTTGGGGAGGTGGGAGTTTCATCTCATGGGATGAAACTCCAAAGGTATCATTAATGAGGGAGGTGAAAGGTTGTTGTTACACAAGGATAATCATGTACACACGTTGGGGAGATGAGGGTTTCTATCTCCTGATGGAAATCTAAGAGGTACACGGTTGGAGTTTCATCTCATGGGATGAAACCCCCAAAGGAAGTATTAATGAGGGAGGTGAAGAGTCATAGTTGTTACAAAGGAGACTTTTGATCTCATTCACCTCATCTCACTCTCTCCCTCTCACTCAAGGCCGATCCCCCTCTCAAGACAAAGGACTTAGAGTAATTTTGATCTCAAGCTTCTCTCCCT